>JAGFPH010003379.1:106229-135747 GCA_018207615.1 Philaenus spumarius | reverse complement strand
TAAAGAAACCCCAAATACGGGGGGTTGGCGTGCGAAGCACGCAATGCGTTGTGCATTGAAGATACTCCCAATAAGCGGAATGGCGTGCGAAGCACGTAATGCATTGTGTATTGAAGATAATTCCAATATGCGTATAATAATAAGTATAATAATTATAGTTCATTTTCTGTTATTTTGGATTAGATATTGAAAATTTACTTCGTAAAGAAGTGGGTTTCTTGCGATTGGCTTTTTCGGACAAGTAGCACGTCATCACTTCCTGGTTTGATTTTTTCGTTATTGTTCAACTGACAAAGTTGGTTTGTATTCGATTTCATACCTGTCTTTTGATTTTCTTGGCAGCAAATTCTTAATTACTTCTTGTGGTTGTTTAAAAATATTATCTCATTGTATTAATTACTGAATTACCAATTACCATAATTAATTTAGACTTTGGAACTAACCTCTCATTAATAAATGTTTTATTGTTAAAATCAGCTGGTGCACGGAGTAGTATAGGGAAAATTGTCTGTGCAGTGCACGAAAAATGAGGACTTACTTGCCTATTAACAGGTATAGAAAACAGCTGTTTTCAGTGCATTATTACGCAATAGTATATTTCACAACTAGTGGAGAAAGTTGGCTTTTTCAGTGTGAATAGTGTTTGAAATGCGAGTCGCATTGTGAGCGTTTTGAATCGATGAACACTGTAAAGACACTTTCACACGAGTTTTGAACGTTAATTTACATTTAATGCACAATAAAACTAATTAAAAAGTAGTTGCACAAAAAAAAACATTAAAAAATAAATAAAATATTTTTGTCTGGCACTTTTCAATAAAACACAGAAACGATTTTACATTAAACATCTTACAATCAAATCAATATTATATAAAACATTCTAGGTAAAGCTACATTTTCCGTGCAAATTTATGTTGAAAGTACAATTGTGACTGAAAGCACTGACAGATAAACGAGTAAAACGTCATCACTTACGTTGGCTTTCAAAATGGCAGCACTTGAATATATTCAATGCTAAATATCTAGAAAAATAGAAATTTTGCAACAAATGTAGTCACAAAATTTTTAGACTATTTTAAGACAAATCCAACAATATATCGTTTTTAATATTTGAGTCATAAACAATGGAGAAAACTCAAATTTAGTGGTCAAGTATTTATTATTAAAACATCTGTTTATTTATGTACTATCAGCTGTTTATTGCTATTTCTATACTAATATTAAAAAGATGTAAAATTTGTTTGTTTGTATGTAGGGGTAATCTCTGGAACTACTGAACCGATTGAAAAAATAGTTTTACTAATAAAAAGCTGTACTATACCTAAGTAACATAGGCTATAATTAATTTTGATAAAAACATTTTTTATTTCAGTATTTGTAAATTTAGTCGGAAAAATTTCTTAGTTAGGCCTTAGACTGATAAACCAACAGATGTATTTACATTTATTACCAATTGAATACAATAACACAAAAAACAGCTGTTTGCTCTAATATTTCCATTAGCAGCTGATTTTAAACTTTCAAGCAATTATTTGCATTTCTGACTTTTACGTTAGGTTTTTATTAAAGTGTAGACCTGATTCTTGCTGGTTCTTTTAACCTTTATTATAACAGCTGTTATAAAATATAAGAAATAATTTGATTTGAACATTTAACAGTATTTACCATCTTAGTTTTGAGGTTATTATTAATCCTACACCTTTATTATAAATAAAACATAACATACGTTTTTAGAAGGTTCCGTTGGGGGTTGGAGTGCGGAGCACGCAGGATTCTCCCCTAGTACTATATAATTTTGTATTTTAACCTAACAGCTGATTTATTATTAGTGAAATCTGTGCTTTTAATTAAACAGCTGTTCAAGGTTTTGACTTGTTTTCCTGTACAGTAAACAACAAATGTAAACCCTTCCCCCCAAACCCGCCCCCCAAATGTAGTGTTAAAACCCTATGAGGATGATGACCATGTCATCGAAATGTACATAAGGGTAACTATTAAACTTAACTTACAATTTTGTTGTTTAGTTATAGTTTTTGTTCCTTGTTTTGTGGTTCGGGTTTTTATTTAAATCAGTGTGATTTTGTCGCCACAGTGCTCTTTTATTTGTTTAACAAATGTAAAGTTTATGAAGTGTAAGTACGTTCGTTTTTAAACTTTATGACTTCGTTGAGTGGTAAAATATTTATTATCATTAACATAAACAAATTACTAAGTTAAAATAAAATGTAACTATCGAATGCGGTTAAAGTGTTGACGAGTGTACAGGACAAAATGAAAAAGGCATGTAGGATATTATAATGTATTGTTTGAAAATATCCTCATATAAATAACTACAAGATACAGTTACTACAGTAAATATTTAGTTGAGTTATTAATGTTGAAAAGTCATTACCGTAGCGAAGCACTTTTACACAGGTAGTACTTCTTAAGGGCTAAACGCTAACTAAGAGTCTAGGCTTCCGCACACTCGACATAGGGCAGGCTAAAGTGTGTTTTGCAATAAAAATTTAAAATGTAATCAAAACACCTTATAAATCTCAAGACAATTATAAAATGCTATCTATACTAATATTATAAAGAGGTAATATTTGTTTGTTTGTATATATTGGGTAATCTCTGGAACTACTGAACCGATTGAAAAAATAGTTTTACTAATAAAAAGCTTCACAATCCCTAAGTACCATAGGCTATAAATTCATTTTGATAAAAACATTTTTTATTTCAATGATTGTAAATTCAGTTGGAAATTGTTTTTAGGTTACGCCTAGACTGATGAATTACCATAGCAACCCATTGAATAAAATAACAGATAAAACTGCTGTTTCATCTAATATTTCCATTAACACACTTCACACTTTGAAGTAACTATTTGTATTTCTAACTTTTAGGTTATTTACTCATTAAAGTGTAGACCTGAGTCTCGCTGGGTTTTTTAGACTTTATTATAACTGCTGTTATAAAATATACGAAATAATTTCATTTGAACATTTAACATTATTTACCATCTTAGCTTTGGGGTTATTATTAATTAAACACCTGTATTATAAAGAAAACATAACATGATTTTGCACAGAAGGTCCCAACGGGGTTGGCGTGCGGAGGACGCAGAGGTTTCCTCTAGTCTATATATATAAAAGTGAATTGCTGTTCGTTAGTCTCGCTAAAACTCGAGAACGGCTGGACCGATTTGGCTAATTTTGGTCTTAAAATGTTTGCAGTAGTTCATAGAAGGTTTATACGTAAAGAAAAATTTGAAAAGTTTCCCGAAAAAGTTTCAAATCTTTAAGAAACTCAACAGCCTTTATTGTATGAACTCAAAACCATAGCTTACAAAAACAGCTGTTCGTATAAAAAGCTTAGCAACAAGTTATGTTTGTTTACAATCATTACCATAGCAACATTACTTAGCAAATTTATAATCACTTTTAATACTCTTCAAAACTAACAGCTTTTTAAGGTTAGATTGAAAAACTATAAACAAACACAAGGAAAAATCAACGAAAAATGCTTACAGAATTATAATTCAACTCAAACATTGGTTATTAAATATCTATATAGGCCTACTTAGAGATATGCTGTTTAAAATATTGTTTATATAAAATATATCATAACTATGAATTTCTTAATACTTTTCAAAACATATTTTCGCTATCAATAATAATAATAGCAAACAAATTATTTGACACATGCATAACCATAAACATACACGAGTTTAAACATATTATATTGAAAACTAAACAAACAATCTGAATTTGCCATTAAAATATCACATTCGTAACTTTATTTTGATATATAATTGTATATTTAAATACTAAACAGTATCTTATACTAATTAGGCCTATACATTTAAACTTACAAACTCTATTTGAACCAGTTTGTTACATCCTAAAATAACGCGGATGTTACAAAGTGATTCAAATATCTTTTCTACGACCCCCAGCTAATTTAAACCCTCGCTAAGAAAGGGTTAAAAGAAATTCGAAATTTTAGGGTGGTTTGGGGGGGGGGGGTCAAAGTTACTAAAAATCCCTATAAGAACGAATTGGAATGAAATTTGGTACGTAGCTTCCTTTTAGGCTGTAGGTGCTCGCAACATTGTCAATGAAATTAAGTGAAAGTCAAAATTAGTAACAACTATAAGTTAAAACGATATATTTAAAGCTTTTTCATGTTAGATAGTAGTTTACAGGAATACAATTTTCAGTGCTTTCTTAAATAGCGTAGCCTTTTTTTCCATGACCACAGTAGGATACGCACGGGTATTCAACGAACACTTAAAAAGAATACAATTATGTCAAAAAGACTGAAAATACTAACAACCACGGGCAACGCCGTACGGGTCAGCTAGTTTTAAATAAATATATGAAATGTAAAGTTTAAGTGTCGTAATATGAAAAAATCTAAACAAAATTTATTTCTTACTGAGCCTATAGTTTTAAATAGGTTGAATTAAGGCACAATGTTCTCTATATTTAAAAGTTGTTCTGTTATTATTTAAGAATATTTTAAGCCTATATGTAAAGCTTTTAAGCCAAGTTAGTATCAAAATGAGATCAGTTTTTATAGTAGACCCAGTAACGCAAAATCTAAATATTGCCACGATAGAGGGACATTCGAAGTTTCTATAAATAACAGTGAAGCGGTTGTAATGAAGTTGTAATTAGATTACAGTTAGCCGAGTAAACACTTAGCTAAGCCAAAGGACACCAGCTGTGAAGCACTTTGTAAAGTTGTTATGTTAGGAGGGAAATAAAGTGTTGAGTAAAGCAATGGCTACTGAGAGGATAACAAAGTATTTCTATTATCAGACATGTTTTCCTTAATATGTTTAGTAATGTGTTTAATCATTAACACGTTCACTTCTGAGGACGCACTTATGAGCTTGACACTGAACACTGTGAGAAGCGACCCGATGCACAGCGCACTGCACGCCAACCCCCCGTATTGGGAGTATTTTAAATACACAACGCGTTGAGTGCTTCTCACGCCAACCCCCGTATAGGGAGTATTTTAAATACACAACACATTGGGTGCTTCTCACGCCAACCTCCCGTATTGGGAGAATTTTAAAAACACAATGCAGTGCGTGCTTCGCACGCCAACCTCCCGTATTGGGAGTATTTTAAATATACAACGCATTGCGTGCTTCTCACGCCAACCTCCCGTAATGGGAGTATTTAAATACACAATGCATTACGTGCTTCTGACTCCAACCTCCCGTATTTTGAGTATTTTAAATACACAATGCATTGCGTGCTTCTCACACCAACCTCCCGTATTGGGAGTCTTTTAATACAAAATGCTGTGGGTGCTTCTCACGCCAACCTCCCGTATTGGGAGTTTGATAATATACAATGCAATGCGTGCATCTCACGCCAACCCCCGTATTGGGAGTATTTTAAATACACAACGCATTGCGTGCATCTCACGCCAACCCACGTATTGGGAGTATTTTAAATACACAATGCAGTTGGTGCTTCGCACGCCAACCTCCCGTATTGTGAGTATTTTAAATACACAACGCATTTTTTTAAATCAATAACTATTGATGTGCTATTTTATTTGTACTTGGTACTTTTACTTTAGTTATGAAAACATTTTGTATTTCTCAGTTTAACACAGTTCACAAGTTGCGAAAACTTATTGTTCAGGGCAAAGTTCACCAAGTTTATACAAGAAGAGCCATCCTAAAGTCGTTACAAGTTTTAAAGCCGAAAAGCTGCGCCAGGACTAAAGGGTTAACCCGAAGTATTGCTTTTAGGTTTATATTTTGCATCGTAGGATCCGATTATCATCAATATTCAGCAAAAATACCAATTGACGGATTTGTTATTATTCGCAAATTCCTGTGCATTTCAGATATAAAGGACAAAACTAATTATTTAATTTCTTGCTATCGACATTTCACAGAAAAGAAGAGCTATTGCAGTGACCTAAACTAATTCAACAACCGGAAGCAAGTTTTTTACAATAATTACATTTTTTTAGATTTTTCGCAATAGAATGAAACGTTTTTAGGGTTTTATCTAAAAAAAAAATAAAAGCGAGTGCACGTCCATACGTACATACGTACGTGAGTAACATATAATATAACAGCTGATTTCATCCATCATCTGTAGTACTTAAACAAAACAAAGCGTAGATTATACTTCGGGGTATGTCAATCATTTCAATTTCTTGTAAAGCTGTTTTAAAAAAAATATAAGTTATAGAACTAATGTATGCCATTAAACGTTATAAAATTTGCTTTGAGGTTATAAACTGTATATACATAAATACAACCTTTTATCTATACAAATATTATAAAGAAGTAAAGTTTGTTTTTTTATTTGTTTGTTTCTATGTAGGGGGTAATCTCTGGTACTACTGAATTGAAAAAAATAGTTTTACTAATAAAAAGCTACTATCCCTGAGTATCATATGCTATAATTTATTTCGATAAAAACATTTTTTTGTTTCAATATTTGTAGATTTAGTCGGAAATGTTCTTAGGTTAGGTCTAGAGTGATAAACCAACACATGTATTAACATTTATTACCATAGCAACCAATTTAATAAAATAACAGTTAACAGCTGTTTGCTTTAATATTTCCATTTACAGCTTATTTAAAACTTTGTATTTCTAAATTTTAGGTTAGGTTTTTATTAAAGTGAAGAGCTGAGCCTTAATGGTGTTTTTAACCTTTATTATAACTGCTGCTATAAAATGTACGAAATAATTTGATTTGAACATTTAACATTATTTACCTTCTTAGCTTTAGGGTTATTATTAATCCTACTCCTTTATTATAAAGAGAACATAACACGATTATGTGTATAGAAGGTTCCGACGGAGTTGGCGTGCGGAGCACGCAGGGGTTTCCCCTAGTCATTGATATATTCGTTTATACAAATTTAAAGAAGATATACCTATTCGTTTAGCATCGAAAACGTTCGTACATCTTCGTATAATACAATAATATAAACGTATTAAATTATTAATCATTTCTAAATAATTTGTTCTATCATTATGAAATAATAATCATTCAGGCCTAAACTATAATATTTGTATCTTACTTTAAATATATAATAACGAATATGTACGTACAAAAAGTATAAAACTACAGTAACTGGACACATTTATAGTGCTATTTGTTAGCTAGATAAAGTTTGTTATTTTTAAATACAGTAGTATTTTTTTAAAGTGATGTATTTCTGATGTGTATCTAATTAAGCTGCCTGTGATTATTCACGGTGGCTTACTAGTCTAAAAAATAAATATAAGATATTCTGCACATTTTGATTTTTTACACGACCTTATAGCATGGCTGGTTCCCCAAAAATCGACCAAAAGGTAAAATACCTTGAAGTATCCGGTTCAAATCCACGAGGGGCAGCTTCTTATTTAAAAAAAAGTTTTATTCTATTACGAAAAATCTTAAAAGATTGTAACTTCTTGTTCACAAATTTGCTTTTGGTTGTTGGATTTTTTGTAAACTTTCTCATTTGAGCGACGTAAACCACGAACGTGTGTAGCAAATCGGAAATACATATACTGTATATACACAATTGAAGACCACAGGGGAAGAACTTTATAAGTCCATTTTTTGCCATTTTCTGTTTTTGATATCAATTTGTAGCTTTAATTGCATACTTTCTAAGAGTAACACAATACAGAGCAATACATTGATAAGTCCGGAGATATAAGTGATTAAAAAAACCCTGTACAGGGGAAGAACTTGACTTGTCCATTCCAAACAGGGGAAAACATTGATAAGTCTAGGTAATCCTAGTTGGTTGGCAACGGTGGCATGCGAAATTGGCTAACCTGATTTCTGTAGGCTTTCAGTTTGTGAGTTTTGGAGGTTATGTTAGTGCTCTGCTGTTGTGGTGTTACAGTAAAAGTGATTATTTATAACATTTGATTGTTTATCTGATAATCTGAACAATCATGGAAGATACGGGTGAGTGTTCTAGTAATGAATTGCCTTGTGCTAGTGGGAAAAGCTCCAAGAAAAGGAAAAGCTTTGGGAGGTTGCAAGATGTTTCAAAGAAACTAAAGTTACAGTCACATGAAACTGGCGAAACTTGTAAATGTGCTAAGAATTGTTTCGAAGCAATCTCTGACGATGAAAGAAAATGTATTATAAGAAATATGAACACTTTTAAAAATAATGACGAAATAAACTTATATTTAGCGGGCATGATTAACTTGGTTCCTGTACAACGAAGAAGGGCTAGAAAACCTGAGGCTGAGGCTGGTTTCCAAGATTGCACGGTTTGTTATTGTGTCAAAATAAATCGGGAAACCGGTGTAGAAAATGTCCAGGTGTGCAAGAATGCTTTTGTGTCACTTCATGGAATAACACGAGGTAAGGTTGATATTCTTGTAAATAAACTGAAAAAATCAAATGAACCTGCCAAGGACCTACGAGGTTTGCATAAAAATCGCCCTAACCAAATGGACGGAGGGTTAAAGAAAGCAGTCCATGAGCACATAAATTCTTTTACCAGCAGAAACAGTCATTATAGTCTCAAAAAGTCTGAAAAGACCTATTTAGATGACTCATTAAACATTAAAAAAATGTTTGTAATGTTCAAGGAGAAATATCCCCACTTAATACATCAGTGTCCTAACTTTTCTTATGAAAGTTATAGACCTATCTTTAATCGTGATTTCAACATTGGATTTGGATATCCCAGGTCGGACACATGTAGCACGTGCGATATGTATGCTGCGGAAAAGAAAACGTTAAGTTTAAAAATAAATGAGGAAAAAGATCCACCAGAAAAACAAAAACTTAGTCACGAACTAAAGGCACTTGAAACGAAACAAGAACTTCACTTGAGAAAACAAGCAACTTTTTACGAGAGAAAGAAGACTGAAAAAATAAATGCTATGAAATCGACAGAAAAAGAAGCGATTACTATGGATTTCAGCAGGAATTTTCCGTGCCCTAACATCGAAACCAACGACGTCTATTACAAAAGACAGTTATCCGTGTACATGTTTAATATTCATGAGCTTTCAAGTAGTAATAGCTACTTTTATATATATCCGGAAAACGTTGGAAACAAAGGTGCGGACGAGGTTTGTTCGTTTCTATTCCACTATGTATATAATTTTCTTGATCCTGATGTTAAAGAGCTGTATATTTTTTGTGATTCGTGCTCAGGGCAAAATAAAAACACTGCCCTAATAAAGTTTTGCCACTTTTGGTCAGTAACCTAAAAAGACTGAAGCTGATAAAAATAACATACCCTATTCGAGGACACTCGTATCTTGAGTGCGACAAGAATACAGCATTGATCAAGAAAAAGACAAGGTGTGAGATTCCGGAGGATTGGTGTCAAGAGGTTGAGTGTTCCAGAGTGAAGCCAACGCCTTTTGTAGTAGTGCGAGTAGAAGATGAGCCCACGACTATTAAGTCTTGGGCAGAGTTCTTAGATTTCTTTTATGAAAAGAAACTGTCTTTTCCAACCAGACCCATCAGGGAAATTATGTTTGAACAGTCACATACAGTTTTAATAAGGTTCAGAACATCTTTCAATGGCGCATGGGAACAAGTTCTTTTGAAAAAAATCTTCATGAAGAAAACACGCCAGCTTCCTTTCCCATTGACAGAAAAGCAGTACCATAAAGTCGAACTAGAAGAGAAGAGAAAACTGGTTTCAGAACAAATCAAAAACTTGGAAGAAGGCGAAATTATCCTCCCTGAACCTGCTTATAAAGGTAAGTGTAAAATACCATAATTAACTGAAAAAATAACTTTCTAAAGTTGAGTACAAAAATCTTAGTCATTCTGGCTGTTTTGAAAAACGTATTTTATTTAACCCTCCAAGTGATATGAGTCGTTGTGGACGACTCATATTTTGGTGTCATGTTGCTTGGCAGCCGCTTAGTCAATATTGTAAAATGTACATCAATCGATTGCTTAGTTTATTGCCTACACTGATTGAACAGTCGAAATTTCTATTTTCTATTTCGTATATTTTTTTTTTTCACAGAGTCGCTGCCTATTTCTACGGAGAAGTTCAAAGACCTCCAGTCTCTCAAGTGTTTTTGTGGCATTAAAGCTAAGGCCTATTTTGACAAACTTACCTCATTCCAAGCCAAGAAATGAACCATAGCAGTTTGATAAAGTATGACGAGATATTGAACTAGGCCTACCTGGAAAACTGTAAATATTTCTTTCGCTGTTCAATTTACTTTTTATGTTAAAAATGTATTTTAGCTCTATTTTGTGTTTTATTTCAATTTAAAATTATCATGGTATTTCACAGTATATGATTTTACTGGGAAATAACATGACAAGTCCTTAATTACAGGGGAAAAACTTGTTAAGTCCATGTAGATAAATTTTCAAAAATTTATAATAATAACATATGATACAAATATAAATATAACCAATACGTAAACCAACAACCAATAGAGCAAAATAATTTTTAAAATTTGTTTATTAATGGTAAGTCATATTTTAACAAAGCCATAGAGTTTTAAACTTAAAAAACGCTGTCCTGAAAAAGACGAAAAATGTGACTTATCAAGTTCTTCTCCTGTGGTCTTCAATTTTTAATGACACCCCAAAATATATTCTAGAGACCATGATCGGTGCTCATTAAACACTCTCGATCTTAGGTCTCACCATAAGAGCCACTGAAATATCTCATCTTTCCTGTGGAAATCGCTAAAAATATAATTATCTAATGCGATTAAATAAATGTTTGACATGTGTACAGAACATGAGTAAAAATGCGGGTAGTCTGTATACATTTGTATGGTTGCGATAATTTTCTCCTGTATATAACTCCACGATACAGTTACATAAGTTATTACTGTTCAAACTCGTTACCATAGCAATGCAAGTATCATTGTCTTCACTTTGCTTTTGTTAAAAGAGGGATTTAGTTCATCAAAGGAGATCCAAGTTAAATACAAAACAAGTAACCGTCACGATTTCGCGGCAACATATGTCTATTGTTGAACTTAGTAACTTCGAAACTGAGCAAGTGTTTAACTTTAATATGTAGGTTTACCGAACCTCTTTATGTACTAACTAGGGGTAACCCCGGTGTGCTCCGCACGCCAGCACCTATGGAACCTTCTATACACATAATCTTGTTATGCTTTATTTTTAATAAAGTGAAGGATTAACAATAACTCCAAAGCTAAAATGGTAAATAATGTTAAACGTTCAAATCAAATTGTTTCGTTTATTTTATAACAGCAGTTATAATGAAGGTTAAAAGAACCAGCAAGGCTTATGTCTACACTTTAATAAAGACATAACCTAAAAGTACTATATTTGCAAATATTGAAATAAAAAATGTACTTATCAAAATTAATTACAGCCTATGTTACTTTTAACGAGTCTATAGTGTAGCTTTTAACGAGTAAAACTATTTATTCAATCGGTTCAGTAGTTCCAGAGATTACTCCCACATACAAACAAATTTTACCTCTTTATAATATTAGTAGAAGAGTATGTAACAATAATTTAAGTGGGTTTATTGTACTATTGTTTATATAATGTTATACTTTTATTGCAAAAACAAAAAGGCTGCCATTTTTAAATACGTCGTACAACTTTAAGGTTTATTACAGAAACAACTATTGTTTTTGGACATAATTTTTCTTCACATTTTTTAAATACATACAATCGTTTTCGTGTACATTGGATTGAAATTATAATTTTTCTATTTTTAAAACGCGCCTTACACTAAAGGATAGGAACTAAAACCTTAATCAATTCCTATAAAAGCGAGTGTACGTACGTACGTGAGTAACATATAATATAACAGCTGATTCACCCATCTGTAATACTTAAACAAACCCAGTGTAGAGTTATGTTATGTTACAACTTCAATCGTTATGATTTCTTGTGAAGTTTTTTTTTATAATCTGAGTTATAGAACTAATGTATGCTATAATATTTGTTATATTTGTTTTGAGGTTATAAACTGTATATAAATACAACCTTTTATCTTCAATATATTTGTTTGTACATATTTAAAGAAGAGATACCTATTCGTTTAACTTCGGAAACATTCGTGCATCTTCGTATAACATAAAAATATATTCCATTATTAATTTCTTCACTATAATATTAATAATTTCTAAATAATTTGATCTATTAATATGGAATAAAAAGCAATTAAAAGATAGCATTTTATCATTTTTTAAATGTATAACGTATGCAAATAAAAATGTTTAACCCTGGAACAGGCAGATCGCACGAAACGTGCGATCATGACAACACATTTGTAACGCGTGATTAAATTGAATATTTGATCCACTAAAGATCTTCCAATCTCAAAAAAAAAAAAAAAAAAGAAACACCATTGGATAGGTAATGTTCCAAACTTTAATTTTTTTATTTAAAATTTCTTTCTAAAACGTATATTTACATATGTAATCGTCGTTTAAAAATTTTAAGTTTTCTGTAAACGTTTTGCCGCGCGTGAAATACAAAGCAATTATGATATATTTTGTCACTTCTCTAAAGCTGAATTGCGCTTGACCGGGATATTTTGACAATAATGTAGAGATACCTTTGTATTCGTTAAGATTTTAACTTTCTAAAACTGCCATCAAATCAAAAGTCACTTGCACAGTTCCAAAGATATGGAATTGTCTGTAAACCTTTGCAATTGAGCAGATTTCAACCAATAAAACTGCACATTTTGCGTTCAAGATATCTTTTATAATTCGAATTATTTCAATAGAATTTTTGATATCTATTTATAGTCCAAGGTTCAATCTTTCATTTGGTGTAAAGCAAACTATATTTGACTTTTTAGATGTTATTCAAACAGCAGTTGAAAGTACAGACTTGCGCAGAATTCATACTACCGCTTGAGTTTGCAAAACACGGCTGTTTTAATGGTAATTTTTTGAATTTCCTTTGTCCGCTCGAGGTTTCATCTGTTTCAACTCATTTTGTGATTCAAGTAAAGCTAACTCAAATACTTTTATGAAATAACATTATATAAGTATACTGTTCAATTCTTTGATTTGTTTTCTACACTTTGTTATAATAATATGTCATTTTTGGGCTAGGTAAATATTCCTAAATTACGTTTCAATCCAGGCCTAGTTTTTTTAGCACCCTTTTAGTTTTAACATAAAAACTGGTGTTTTCAAAATAAGACATTTGAAATTTATAAATTTTTTTATACAGTTCTATTTAGAACTAAATTACGAAACTCTTTTACATTTATGGAAAAAAATTACAAAAAATGTTTACTACTTTTTATGTAGACCTAAAGTTGGACTTTTATTTTTCGTAACTGAACATTTTTTGTTTCTTGACCTAATAACTTTGTCAATTTTACATCTATAATTTTTTTACTGGCATATATAAATTACATGATCCTTTATCTACAAAAAAGCTACGGAACACTTTAAGATTGGGGTTCATTTTTTGGCGAATTTTTGAAAAAAAATGCTTGCACACGCCAAAAATCCATTTTCGTTAAAGCCGCCGGTTCTAGGGTTAACAAATAAGACTACAGTTTTATAATCCTTATTATTGTACACATTTACCGAGTTAAAAATCCCCGTGAAGATAGTTAGGTAGGCCTAGATAAGTAGGCCTTAATGTTACTTTTACATAGTTTGTTTTTTTAAAATGATACATTTCTAATGTGTATCTAATTAATCAACCTGTGATTTTTAACGGCGGCTTACTAGTTCCATATTAAAGGCCGCTTGAAATAATAGGTTTTATCAAATCACAGTGTACAAAGTACACATTTTTACAAAACAAATTTATTTCAAAGGTTATAATCATTATTTAAGTGTTTTTCCGATTATCTCAACCGGCCACTAAACTGTTGCTATTATGTTTGTATTTGACAAAACAATGTATCAACAAGCAAAAGAAACCTATGACGGAACCACATGAGCGCCGTTGCAACAACAGCGACGCAACCCTGAGCGACAACTCTGTATCCGTATTGCAGACACAGCGCCGTCACAGGTCAACCGGCAATTTCGTAAAAATAGATTTGTTTTACTCAAAACCATGATTTTGTTAACAGAACATAGATTTTAACTTAAATGCATTTTTTTATAGAGCTTCATGGTGTACCCTAAATACATGTAATGTGTTGAAAGTAAACTCTGGAAACGTTCTAGTTATTATCCCAAGTACATTTTCAAATAAATTAAAGCTCTTGTTTCAAAAACAGAAGTTGTAATAGTTGACTTCTCATTAAATCGTAACTATAAAGTACATATTATTAGCGAGTTTAAATAGAAAAGATAAGCTATTGCTTGATTCTTATGGCGAGACCTAAGGTCGGGAGTAGTCAATGAGCACCGACCATCGTGCCCAGAACACGTGTATAAGTCACGTAAGTCACGGGTTTATTTTGTTCTTCTCTTTTTAATCGTTTTATGATTTAAAACATATTACATAAAAATCAATAAAAAATTCAATATTTTAAATAAAAACAAAAACTAAGCTATAAAACTCGAAAAGCCCGCGTTAAAGTTTGCATCTAAACTACATGGTATATGGTAAAATTGGTAGACCTGTATCTTTTGTACTTTCTGAGATAACGGGTCATTTATTAAAAAAAAAACACAGTTTTTGGAAAAACATTAATAAAGATTTTGTATTCCACGACCTATCTGATACAATGAGTTTAGTGCACCCCAGCCCCATAGGACGGCTGATTTGTTTCTTCATGTTCAGAAAAAGCTTCTTCTAACTTTCTCTTGGCACTTTGTCTCATCAGATTTGAAAGCACTCGCTCGCCTCTTCGCACTCGTATTTTCACTCATCACCGAAGCTGTGTTTTGACTTACAGTTATTCCAAGCTCTTTCAAGACAAGGTACCTGTTGGAATTTCCTTTATTGACATTTAAAGCAGCATCATAAACACCACATTCCATAGTTTGTAGGCCTGCAAAAACTGTTTTGGGTAGTCGCTACCAAATTACAGCATTTACAAATTCGTTGACTTTCCATGTAGGCATTTATTTAATATGGTAGGGTCTGCAAAATCCTTAAATTTTAATATAGGCTTTATTTGACTCATAATAATTTCGGGAACGTGCATGTGCTTGGATCGATCATATGATTTCTTTTTGGCAAGGGTTCGCTGATATTTGCACCAGCTCTCGTCGCGAGGCTAGTTTCTAGCATAAAACGCATGATACTTCTCGACTAAAAGTTGAAGAACGTTTTTTCTATTTGGCTGAAAGAGATGGGAGTGGTCTTAAATTAATTCTAGAACGTAAGAAGGCAACACAAAAAAGCAATAAAAAATTTTCAAATTTTTAAAAATAATTAGGCGTCCGAAGCCCCTTAAACGGACTGGGTTGAAGGTATGATTTTGGTTGTTTTATTTTTATTGAATGTTTTTTATAGGTCTAATTTTTATGGGTTGTTCTTTCATATTTAAATTAATAGTATTGTATATCAAAATAAGGATAAATACGTTTTTGTTTTATCCATGTTAATTGATTGGGGTTTGAGAAAATTTTGTTTAACTGAAGGTGTGATTTTGGTTATGTTTTATTTTTGATGAATTTTTATATGCCTTATTTATATATTTTGTTGTTGTATATTTAAATTAAATATTGTATACCAAAATAAAGATACAATTTTTATCCTTTAATTTTTTGTTTTGTTTTATTAAATACAAAGCGTGTTTTTCCGTTGCTAGTAGAACGAAGGGGATGGAGGTTGAGGTGCAAATAAATTCTACTAATATATTTCGTACACGGAGGCAGCTATTCAAAATCTTTTTTAAGTTAAATAGTTACTCAACACCAATTATTACTAAAATAGTTGGTTGAAACCGTAAAACAAATAAACTTAATTTTGTGAATTCGCTCAACTCGCGACAGCAGTTAATGTGCGTGGTCAAATTATTTGGTATTACATTCGTTAAACCATTTATATCAATTACTCCGCTTCGCGTCATTTTAGTTCGCTAACACGGACTTGTTATTAAATATGATTTTTTTCAAAACAAACTGCACAATTTACAAATCCAAATATGCACTAACAATTTCTTTGACGCGAGATCTGATCAAAGTAAGATGTGATGACAAAGATACGAGGAAAGGATGAAGGAGATCGATGTCAAAAGACTATTTCTCTTTGATGTGTGATATTAATCTTAACCAGGATGCAGTGCAAATTTACTGAAACCCAACCTGTGGTTGGTGCAGACAATGACCAGGTGATCGTTGTAAGTGTGCCACAATTATTGGCAGTCTCAAAAATTGTTCAAAGTGTAATTCATGTGGACAATATAATACCCAATTTTTTAGGCCGGCATTTTTCATTATTTCTTATTGAAATCCCGGCTTTTTATTATCACATATATTATTTCTCAAGGGCATTTTTTTGTCGGTACGCCATAACTTCCTTAATACATCATCAAATTACATGAATAAGGCATCATTTTAAAGCTTTCCTTAACCGCTACACCGGAAAAATATACAAAATACAATTATACGAAAACAAAAATACAAAAATAAATAATCCGAAAGTAACAGTGATGTAAGATCAAGTAAGTTGTAGGGATATTTTCCTGGCGTTGGCAACACTGATGATAACAATACCCAGCTATATGGTGTGTACTTTAATTAAGTGGGATTTAAGTAAGTTAGAATGCGAATGCTTCGCACGGGTCAGCTAGTATTTATAGATTTTACTAATAATGTTCTGTGTAAAATAGACCCAGCAGTTTTCGTATAAATCGGACTTACAGATTTTAAACATAATCATACTATTTTAATGGCCGGTAGTGAGTTATCGGTGAAAACTTACAAAAATGACACGGCTATTAACCCTAGAACTGTTCATGTTTTTCCGATGCCAAGCCATTTTGGTGTGTTTTGCAAAAAAAATTTCAAAAATTCACTAAATATAGTAATTAATTATACCTCAATCCAAAAGTGTTCTATAGCTTTTTTGTAGAAATAGGTTCAAGAAACAAATAATATTCAGTAACGAAAGGAAGAACTTAAAATTTAGGCCTACATAAAAAGTAGTAAACATTTTTTGTATTTTTTTCAAATTGTGCGTCCGCTTTAAGTTACATTTTATTTGTTATACATTCAATACGTACTTCAGTGGTATTGTTTTATGTTAGTTATATAAATACAGACAAAATTAAAGATATATATTAAATAAAACTTAACATAGCAATTACATAGTAAATACTTATTTCCAAATAACGGTTAGAAGTTTGCTCAGACATAAATCTTAAAAAATTAACTGGTGCGGCTTGCACTTAATAATATCTAAGCCTTGGTATTTAATATAACCGAAAACAATCTATAGCATGAAGGAATTTCAGGGGTGGTTTTAATTAAGTTTAGGGCTAAAACTCTTGCCTAACTAAATCAATTTTTAATACCGATCTTCCCTCAACAGACATTCTTTTAACAAATCACTTAGGTTTATTCAAATTGCAATATTGCGTTTTATAAATAAATATTAGAGTAGCCTATATTGTAGAAGAAAACTATTATATTGTAGGACTAGTAAGCCGCTGTGAAAAATCACAGGCAGATTAATTAGATACACATCAGAAATACATAATTTAAAAAATTCTATTTATAAACAACAGACTTTATCTAGGCCTACCTAACTATGCTTACGGGGATTTTCAACTCGGTAAATGCGTACAATTATAAGGATTATAAAACTGTAGGCCTATTTGTTAAAATTTTGTATTTATGAACGTTATTATATATTTAAAGAAAGATAGAAATGTTATCTTTTAATTGCTTTTTATTTCATAGTGGTAGATAAAATGATTTTAGAAGTTATTAATACTAGGGGAGACCCCTGCGTGATCCGCACGCCAACCCCCCACTCCCCAACTCCCTGTTGGAACCCTAGCTAACCTGTGCGAAGTTTTTGCAATTAATGTAGGCCTAGTTGCTTGATTTAATAAGAGATTGATTTATTAAATTTACTAAAAAGACAATTTCATCATTGATTGATTTATTAAATTTATTTAAATTGATTTATTAAATTTACTAAAAAGACAATTTCATCATCACTAATTATCCGTTCACCTCCATAACTATTGAACTATAAACAGAAAAAACATAATTAAGCAACAGCAAAATTAAACATAACCTACTTCAATAAAGTAAGTTAGAACATAAACTAACCATGTCATGATAATAAAACATGTGCTGTTATAATCAGCTGATCTGTGCTATTATATATTTTTATGTCCAATAGAACTCCAGATGATAATAAAACATGTGCTGTTATAATCAGTTGATCAGTAAATACAATGTTATTGAATAGAAAATATTTTAAATTACATTTTAAAAATATTAAATGATGGAATAGTAAAATTTTAAGTAAAATGGGCAAATATAGAGTTAATTACCTTTCATTTAACACAAACTGCATGTCAATCGGTCCAATAGAACTCGAGATCTCACTTGGAATAGGCCTAAAAATGTTCCCCATGTTAAATTGCCATAAGAGATTTTAATTTCCGTTTTTAGAAAATTTAGTGCTGTAATTACTAAAATCCAAGTAAAATGGGCACATATAGAGTTAATTACCTTTAATTTAACACAAACCGCATGTCAATCGGACCAATAGAACTCGAGATCTCACTTGGAATAGGCTTAAACAATTTTCCCATGTTAAATTGCCATAAGAGATTTTAATTTACGTTTTTTTGAAAATTTAGTGATGTAATTACTAAAATCCAAGTAAAATGGGCAAATATAGAGCTAATTACCTTTCATTTAACACAAATCGCATGTCAATCGGCCCAATAGAACTCGAGATCTCACTCGGATTACAAAAAACCTTTTCAAATTAATATATAGATTATTATAGCGAAAAAATGAAATAAGTTTATATGTTACACGAAGATGTACGAATGTTTCCAAAGTTAATCGAATAGGTATATCTTCTTTAAATTTGTATATATTGATATTGCATATTGACGATAAAAGGTTGTACTTGTATTTAGTTTATAACCTTAAAGCAAATCTTATAACGTATTATAGCATACATTAGTTCTATAACTCATATTTAAAGAAAATTACATCAAAAGAAATCATAACGATGGAAGTTGTAAACATAACCCCAAAGTATAATCTACGCTGGGTTTGGTTTAAGCATTACAGATGATAGATCAAATATTATGTTACTCACGAACGTACGGACGCACACTCGCGTTTACAGGAGTTGATTTGTATGACCTTACTCTACACTTTTCACTAATCCAATGTTAGCAGTATTTGGATTCCTTTAGCCTTCTTCCTTCCTTCTGCTATTTGGATGTTAGCAGTATATGCGGTTTCAGCCTTCTTGGGCCATCATCAGATCCATATAAAGAAATATTGTGCCAGTTAATATTGCTCGATTAATATTTAACAAAAAAATCGTATTCGCATTATACTAAACCGGTTTACACCGGTTGCAAATATTACACAAATACAGGGTATCGGACATAATTTGACAGCGCGCTCGCCAATTCAAGTCCCGAGACGTCCGCCGAAGAGGGTACAAGAGAGTGTACGAACGTACGTGAGTACGTAACAAACGCGTACTTGTATTGTTTGGTTTACTCTATCTGTAAACCTGTAAACATGCCTGCTTCCAGACGCGAAAGTTTTTTTAGACTTTTAAGACGAATTAATCCAGACATGTTCAATATAATGGATTATACTTCTTATGATGTTCGGATGTTGGTTGTTTTTCTATATGAGATATAGAACTGAAATGTAGGCTATAAAATGGAACAAGATCGGCTTTCAGGTTAGAAATCGTTGAAAATAGTATGTAACAAATCTTTTTGTCTACATCATTCTTACCAGCCTAAACAACTTAGGCTTACACACATAAAACTATGTTTTAAACTTTCGCTAACTGTCTTAAGCTACTTTAATAGAATCATAACCTTCTTCGACTGTGTATTAAATAACAGTGAAGTAGTAAAGTTTTAATTGGATTACAGTTATTGGAGTAAACACTTAGCTAAGCCAAAGGACGCCAGCTGTGAAGCACTTTGTAAAGTTATTTTGTAGGGAGGGAAACAAAGTGTTAACTAAAGCAACGACTACTAAGACAGAATATTTTTATAAGATCTTCAAAAGCAATACTTACTAGCTGTGTACCCGTGTTTCGACTTTTAAACGTAACTGACTGCATCGTTTAGTCATTTATATGAGAATATTATCAAACTCCTATAAAACCGAGTGTACGTCCGTGGGTAACAAAATAATAAAGCGCATGACCGTGTAAAAATAACTATCATCTTAAAGACATATGTTACGTTATTAAACAGCTGTTAAAACTCCACTTCAGATAAATAACAGCTGATTTCACCCATCAAATGTAATACCGTACTTTAACAAAATCTAGCCCAGATTATACTTTGGGGTTATGTTTACAAGTTTACAGCTTCAACCAAAAGAAACTTATATTGTCTGTATGTTGGTTGTTTTTGTTTATGAGTTATAAAACTCATGTAGGCCTTACTATGCTGTAAGACCGGCTTTGAGGTTGGAAACCATTGCAAACGTATGTTTTTGTACAATCCGTTTTGCTTATTAGCGAATTTCCTTAGGAAAAATGAGCTATTGCAGTGGCCCTTATGGTCGGGAGTGGCAAATGAGCATCGATCATGGTCTCCAGAACAGGTTTTGGGGTGTCATCAAAAGACCATATGTATATATGTGTTCGCACTCTAGCGGCCGCATGTTAAGTCCGATTAGGTCCAAATTTGGTGCACATGTGGGTTGTCTATGTCGCTCGGACAAATTCGTTAGCCAAAAATCCAACAATCGGAAGCACGTTTTTTGACAGGAAGTAAGTATTTTTGAGATTTTTCTTACGAGAATAAATGTTTTTTTAGAGTTTTTCCTACAAATATAAATGTAGGATGTTATTCTGCACATTTTGTTTTTTTTTCACGTTCTTATAGCTCGCTTCCTTCCCCAAAAATCGATTTAAACGTAAAATACCATAAAAGTACCCGGTTCAAAGCCATGTGGTGGACTTTACCGAGAAGTTGGCGTGCGAAGCACGCAATGCATTGCGTATTGAAGATATTCTTAATACGGGGGTTGGCGTGCGAAGCACGGAATGCATTTTGTATTGAAGATACTCCCAATACGGGAGTTGGCGTGCGAAGCACGCAATGCTTTGTGTGTTGAAGATATTCCCTATATGCGGAATGGCGTGCGAAGGATTTTGCAGCTATCAAGCACCGTCGTGAAAAAACCTATTTCCCAAATTGTTGGTTGAAACCCTAAAACATAGGCCTATAAACTTAATTTTGGAAATTTGCTCAACTCACGTCAGTGATTTAGCTGCGTGGTCAAATTATTTAATTCTTTACAGCCTAAAAGCATAAAACTGTACTAGTGTACCTGGCAATGCTTCGCCATTGCTTGATTTTAGTATATAAGTGTATGGTTAAATTAAGAAACACAATTAAATTACAAACCAGTCTCATTAAAAACAAACACTGAAATAAAAATGTAAACGAAACAGTGATTGGTTATAAATAGAAATATTTAGTTTCTAAATACAGCTGTTTATTTAAATGCAATTAATTATTTAATACAGCTGTTTATTTAAGAGATTATAGTAATATTATAAAGAGGTAAATTTTGTTTGTAAGTAGGGGGTAGTCTCTGAACCGATTGAAAAAATAGTTTCACTACGATTGAAAAAAGCTACCCTGAGTATAGGCTATAATTAATTTTGATAAAAACATTTTTTATTTCAATATGTATAAATTTAGTCGGAAAAAAATCTTAGGTTTGGTTTATTAGCCTCATTTGGTTACATTTCTCCTTGATAAACATATTAGTTGTCACATATCTACAAATGATAAACATATACATAGAATACAAATTAATACACATATACACATACAAAACAAGTAATAAAAATAAAACATATATAACTATATTAACAATTTCAAATCAATCATACAGTAAAACAACTACATATACAATCCATTCATAGCCCCAGGTACTCCTCCACCGAGTAAAATGCCCGCTTTACTAGGAAGGCCTTAAGTTTATTTTTAAAGGCTTTAATGCAAGGCACTTCCTTTATATTGTCTGGCAACCTGTTGTACAATTTGAGACCAGAATAGCTCACCCCGTCCTCGAACAACTTTAATCTATGTACTGGGTATATTGAAGCATTTGCCGTCTCATGGAATATCCATGTTTGTACTGATCGACACCCATATAATTACTTCTAAAAAAGAGCAGGACATTCAGGATGTGTATACAGGGAAGAGTTGAAAATTTTAATTTCGTAAATTAATTTCTGCAAGATTGCCTACCTCTTAAATCACAAATTATTCTTATAATTCTCTTTTGGATAGAAAAAATGTTTCCAGACTCTACCGAGTTCTCCCAAAGAGCAACACCATATTTGAGGTGAGAGTACACATATATGCAAAATATATATATATGTTACGCCTGGACTGATGAACAAACGTATGTATTTACATTTATTACCATAGCAACCAAATGAATGAATTAAAACAGCTGTTTGCTCTAATATTTCCATTAAGAGCTGATTTTAAATATCCCTTACTGAGGAAGTGTCTAAGCGGGAAAAAAATTATAATAATACTGATTTTAAATTTTAAAACAATTATTTGTATTTCTAAGTTTTAGGTTATGTATTGTTTAAGCGTATACCTGAGCTTTGCTGGTTATTTTATTATAACCTTTATTATAACTGATGTTATAAAATATACGAAATAATTTGATTTGAATATTTAACATTATTTAACATATTAGCTTTGGAGTTATTATAAATCCTACACCATGTTTTTATAAAGAAAACATAACATGATTATGTGTATAGAAGGTTCCTAAGGGGATGGCGTGCGGAGCACGCAAGGGTTTCCCCTAGTCTTAAATAATCTCACTTAAATAAAAAGCAACCTTAAGCCTCTGCTTCGGGTTTGTTTGTTCTTTTGTATTTTGTTTGCATTTTTTGCTGCTATTATAATTTTATAAACAGGAGGTTTTTTTTACAGGAAAGATAATTATGTGCTTAATTCCACAAGTCTGCAAGAAAGTACATACATTTGCTATCTTTCTTAAAGGCTAGATTCAGTATACTTGGGGTATACGCAGGGGTTTCCCTTAGTTTAAGATAAAACACTTGATACATACACTCGATAAAATATTTCTTCCGTTCGATGCCACAAGGAAACATCTTCTTTTGGAACACCTTGAGAAAAATCCCTTTAATAATTAGACATATCTATCGTGAAATAGGCGAAGAAATAAAAGCGTGGCTGAGCTCACAAACATTCCTTAGGCAAGTAAGAAGTAAGATTTGTAATAAATATAAATATAAAATATTAATGGTCTCATACATTGTAACTTAACGAAAAGTGTAAGTAGTGTGACTTGTTGAAATAAATACACAGTACAAAATGTTACATTAATTTACATAAATTTTCAGGGCTCCTAATACATTTTTGGGGGAAACAGAAACAACTATGAACGTGCAATACAATTAATTGTGCCGCCCATTCCTCGCACTCGTGAAATGAACCTATCTTAACTCAACGGACGAACATCACTGTAACAACATGTAGGTCCGGAGTGTACACACCTGAATGGATGCCAAAACACTTTATCTGATTGCATGCACAGCTCCATTACACGCACGGGCGCACACGTTTCACGTTGGAGTGCCTACAATTTTAAACATTGCACACGGATCGTGACACGTATTTGAAGCGATGTTTTAAAAGAGGCGACGTACAAAATGGTACATTTTAATTCATCGGATATTATTTATAACTAGGGGAGACCCCTGCGTGCTCCGCACGCCAACCCCCGGTGCAACCTTCTAAAAACATATGTTATGTTTTATTTATAATAAAAGTGTAGGATTAATAATAACCTCAAAACTAAGATGGTAAATAATGTTAAATGTTCAAATCAAATTATTTCTTATATTTTATAACAGCAGTAATAATAAAGGTTAAAAGAACCAGTAAGGCTCAGGTCTAACCTTAATAAAAAACCTAACAAAAAAGTTATAAATAATAACCTCAAAACTAAGATGGTAAATAATGTTAAATGTTCAAAACAAATTAGTTCGTAAATTTTATAATTTGAATAAATAATTCATTTCCTCCCTTATAAAAATCAATATTTACTTCCTCAAAGCAGCTGCATTAGTTAGTTTCTTATTATAAACAGCTGTTTTGTATTAAAATGTTTTTATAACCTTCTGAATACTGTAATCATAGTTATTTGCATCCACGAAATAAGCTGGATTAGTTTGTTTCTTATTATAAACAGCTGTTTTGTATAGAAATGGTTTTTAAATATTTTCCATGTTAATCTTATGGGGAACCCCGACCTTTGAGATTAGCTCACGCCATTAAGGATAAGAATTTTTGACATCTAAAACCTTATTGCAAAACTACGAAATGAGACGAATTTTTTGAAACCTCAAACATTAAAATTGGCAAAGAAATAAGGGAGGAGTTGTGTTTACAAAAAACGGCTTCACGTATTATATATAAAGATATCTGTACATAATCCGTCAAATAAGGAAAATCTGATAAATTCAAAAATTAAACCAAGAGGCAGAAGATGGACTAATAAAGAAAAGGCATTGGCATTATCCCTTTATAAGAAAAGTCCCTTTAATTTTAAATTGATTTAATTTATTCAGTCAAATACCATGACAAAGACGATTGATGGGCCACCAGTGAACAATAAATACCAAACTAATTGAAAATTGTAAGTAATCATTCACTTTCGTGCAATAAAAGATGAGAGAAAACTATTACAAATTATGTCACATAGTGATGCAACACAAATTCCCAGTAGCGAAGCACGGGTATTCAGCTATTCCTTGTACAAATAATGTATCCTGGCAAACGGCAATTGGAATTGTTAAAATAACCTACCGCCAGAGACAGGTCAAGTCCGAAACACGACATAAAGGCATCTGCTAAACACAGTGCTTAATTATGTTTGTATTGTAATCCTGTATAACGCGTTAACAAAGCTTTCGAAACCAACTCATTAATTTCACGTGTCAAGGTTGGTAATTATGATTGCCACAGTTGTGCCAACTTTATATGAAGACGGATGACTTTGAGTGGGTAAAATGACAAGGCGCCTCTACAATAACTTTGACGCAAGACTCAACAGTAATTATTAGTTCGAATACAACTTGTCTTTTGTTTTATTTTAGAAATCTATTGAAGAAATATTTCTTAATATAAAAACCAAAGTGAGATAGATTTTCTTCTTTTATATATTTATAAAACAACAACAATAAAATGTCTCTGTTGTCCTAGAATCCATTAAATGTTCCTGTTTAAGAGGCTTAGCTTCGCAATTAAATGTTAAGTTCTGAGAATAGAACCCTATTAAAATAGTAGCAATTTTTGTTTCAAGTTGGTTGCTATGGTAACGAACGTAAATCCACACAACAAACATGTATTGTTAAGCTTTATTTGATTCGAATCAGCTGTTTACCTGTTATAGGGCTGGGAATGAACCACCAAAAGTTCACTATTTTTACATTTTAATCAAATTTTGCAAAATCCTTTCTTAGGGTGCTTCTACGACCCCATATAGCCCAGTCGGTATAGGTTACAACTACCAGTAATTTGCAATACGGCTGATTTTTTTTATAATTAGCTTGAAGTATGTAGATTAACATAAAAAAAGTTTACCAGTCTATCGATTTCCCAAAGTCGAAAAAAAATCGATTATCATTTTTTCTTCGATTATCCTTAATATTTCGAGCTGGGATGAAGATAGAGGAAAATAAAAAATACCACCGTGTAGGGGAGGTATTTTTCAACAAAAAATGTCATATGTATTTATTTCGTCCGAGCAATGGTTTGTCTGGAAAAAATTCGATAATGCAGGTATGTATTTTGCAGCAGGGGAAATCACTAAAAGGGGACATCTTATTCATATATGAAGCGTTGGCTCATTCTAAATTGGCCAAATTTTAATATATAAAATATATATTTTGAACATTTATGCTGAGTCTCAGCTTGTTATCTTGAAAATTACCCGATCTAGAGCCACTTGACTTATCAATGGGTTTCTCGATTTTAGGAGTACCGGACCCACCAATTCATTTTAAACAGCTCCAGTTTAGAAAATTTTCAAAATATCAACCTGAAAGTTTTTTACAAGTTAAATATATAGATTCAAACAAGATCAAGGAGTATAAACCTTTCTTATTATTTACTTTTCAAAGCACAAGTAACTTAAAAAAGTATAATTTTAGGCCTTTTTAGATTTTTTATCAAAACGCTTGAGTCGATCGGCTGCAGATAAGTAAATTTTTTTAAATATAGTTTTTAAAATAATTATAGTAAAAAACAATTGTGTTTTTAACTTCTGTAACAATTTTTAAATCGATATGTTAAAAAATTTCGAAAATGGAGTCGTTGAATCCAGAGGTGTTATAGTTAAAACGAGATAGGAAAAACAGAAGACTATTTTCAAGGGCCTCGTTTTTAAATATAACATGAAAAAAAATCGTTCATACTTACTAAGAATATTTATACTGGTGTACTCAACTTGTAAAACAAATTTGATGTTGATATTCTAAAAATTTACGAAACTGGAATAGATTGAAATTAGTTCGTGGATCCGGTACTCCTAAAATCGATAATCGAAATCGACTCCTAGATCGGGTGGTATTTTTTATTTTTCTCTATCTTCATCCGAGCTCGAAATATTAAGGATAATCGAAAAAAAATTATAATCGATTTTTTTTTCGACTTTGATAAATCGATAGACTGGTAAACTTTTTTTATGTTAATCTATATACTTTAAGGCACTTATAAAAAAAATCAGCCGTATTGTAAATTACTGGAACTTTTGGTCTAAATTTACCCCTACAGACTGGCCTAATAAGAATATTCATTTAAATTTTCTTATTCTTATCTTAATTAGTTTTTGTTCTACTTTGATTAAAAGCCAGTCAATAAGGACAAATCCGATTTTATACATATAGATCAATATAAAAAATACACCGACCTCACGGGGGTGCACCTACTAAGAGGGGTTTGGCACCCCTGGCGGTACCCGAGTCAAACAACTTCTAACACATTCAAAATATAAAACACATCCAAACAATTGCATACATACATACGCATCAATATAAATTAGCTTTTTTTTTTGGTATCGGAGTATGAACCATTACCAATAAAGAACTCTAATTATTAACATATGTAAATTATATTTATCTAATTTATAATTTTGAATATATCAAGATATTTTTTGAATATAATTAAATTAATATCAAGTGTTCTTATGTGTATATATAATTATATTTTACACCCTGGCCGGTGTAGACGTATGACTCACCACGCGCGGGCTAGTCTATTCGCTAGTGGGCTGGCAACAATGGCAATGTTTAAGCATAAGTGTTAAATATGTGTCTACTGCTGGAGTCGTGCGTTAATTATGAGATTGTGGAACTTCTATTATTTTGTACTGCGGGCGGTGTTTGCCCCTGCTACTCGTTATTGCTGGGTCGTGGCAGCTGTTATTGCTAGTTTCACACCGCTGGAAAACATTATGCTACTTAAAAATGGAACTAGATTGTTCGTTTCGTTACTATAGATACCGGGTACAGAACTAGTCATTTTAAAAAGAATTCTTGTAGTATTCTCAATTAAAGTTTTCAAAGTTTTAAATTATGGGTAACGTTTTGGGTAAGCGTAGGAAGTAATGACAATTTAATTAAAGAAGAATATATATATATTTTTTGTATTTTTTATTTATTTATACAAACCATTCAATATTGTTAGTGTCAATTTTTAATGGGTGCCCAAATATAAATTGCCAACATATTTTAAAAAAATTTTCACCATTTGGTAAAATTTTGAAATTGCATGTATTTAAAGATCAAGGTGTTCAAGTCCTTATTGAATTTGCAGATATAGAAAGTGCTATACAAGCAAAAGAAGAGCTGAATGGTACTTCTCTGAGTAATGGATGCGAAGAATTAATAATAAAATATTCGAAGAAGCAAGATGTGGTTGTCAATACAAATAATAACTCAGTTTCATGGAAATTCGAGATTTTTGGGACCGAGAAAGAAAAAAAACTTTATTATCAAGACCATTAAATATATTAACCAAGGAAGTAACAATATATTCAAATATCGCCAAAATAATAATATTTATATGAAAAAAATGCCTGAAAGGGTATAAGTCATAGCAAATTTACAACGGTTGGCTGTGACTAATAGTAGCCCGGGATTGTTGAAGATGGAGCATAAAATGTTAACATTCTTAAAAGTTCACCTCAAGAAGTACAGACCATTTATTTCTTTGTCTAAATATTTTAAACTTAAAGGAACCATCTAAAACAGTAATACTTTATAAATTCACCTTCTAAGTATTTTCTCTACAAATGCCCACGTTTGGAAACGATTTATAGATATACCCGTTAGATGTATGTATTTAAATTCAGATTTCTCTATAACTTTGTCAGCACACTTTTGGCTTCTTTACTTCTTGAAGACATGAATTCATCTCCCATTTCACTTTTTAATTAATAGAAGCGGTCCTTCCTTTTGCGTCCTTTGTTCTCATTGGTTGGTCAGCGCATTAATACCTATGACGTCAGGCGCAAACGCTTGTTGTATACTGTATACGGTTCACTACGCTGAATCATTCAGTGCTGATTTTCGTTAGCTTTTGGAATAGTTATTAATTTGGGTCCACACTAACTATTTCTTATATTCGTACCATTGTTGAAATTCAATTTTTGTTAATCAACAACAACAATATATATAAGCTAAATAATAATATAATAATAGCTATATATTAGATATTATTTAAATGGTTAGAATTGATTACTAATCGCGTCAATATATATTAGCTTTTTTTGGTATGGGAGTATGATGTCATTGATGATGGCCGACTTGGACCATGGAACCTTAAATTAACTTAAACAGTTTGTTCTTGTATAATATTCTCTAGTGCTTACAGTCGACATTTCATAGCCTTCTCTAGTATAAGGCCGCGGCGAGCGAAATCTGGCAACGCCGCACACTAGGCCAAGGTCGGCCGGCTCCCACCATTAGTTTGCACTGCTAGACGGCGCATCATCAGTGTTTAACCTCGTTGTTTTACGTAATCAGATACAATATGGTGTAAATAGTGAAAGTGCGTTATGCCTGATAAGTGGGTTGTTCCGGTGTGCACTACTAACTACCGGAATTCATTAAAAACTGAGGGGTATGTGCAATTGTTTCGATTCCCTCAAGAAATTCCGCGTCGAGATGAGTGGGTTCGCGCAATACATCGAAGTGACTGGACACCAACGAAGCATTCTTACGTATGTGTGACACATTTCCATAGTGATGATTTGATTAAAGTTGAGAAATATAAAGATAAAGATGGAACATTGTGTGAATATACCGAAGACAAACCTGTATTAAGTAGTGATGCAGTTCCAAGGATATTTCAAAATTTACCCGGCTACTTCAGTGACAACCGAGCAAGTGTTAAACGTAAACCACCCGAAAAAAGA
>JAGFPH010003379.1:42148-73788 GCA_018207615.1 Philaenus spumarius | reverse complement strand
AAAAAAATAAGTTTATAGGCCTATGTTTTAGTGTTTCAACCAACAATTTGGGAAATAGGTCTGTTCACGACGGTGCTGAATAGCTGCAAAATTGTTCGCACGCCATTCCGCATATTGGGAATATCTTCAATACACAAAGCATTGCGTGCTTCGCACCCCACCACGCAAATTGGGATTATCTTCAATACTCAATGCATTGTGTGCTTCGCACGCCATTCCGCATATTTTGATTATCTTCAATACACACTGTATTGCGTGCTTCGCACGCCATTCCGAATACCGGGAGCATCTTCAATACATAAAGCATTGCGCGCTTCGCACGCCAACCTCCGTATTGGGAGTATCCTCAACACACAAAGCATTGTGTGCTTCGCACGCCAACCCCCGTATTGGGAGTATCTTCAACACACAAATCATTGTGTCCTTCGCACGCCAACCCACGTATTGGGAGTATCTTCAATACACAATGCATTGCGTGCTTCGCACGCCATTCCGAATACTGGGAGTATCTTTAATACACAATGCATAGAGTGCTTCGTACGCCAACCCCACGGTAGAATCCCCACATGGCTTTGAACCGGGTACTTCTATGGTATTTTACGTTTTTATCGATTTTGGGGGAAACAAGCGAGCTATAAGGTCGCGTAAAAAAACAAAATGTGCAGAATAACATCCTACATTTATATTTGTAGAAAAAAACTAAAAAAATTCACTCTCGTAGGAAAAATCTAAAAAAAAAGTTACGTCCGGTCTAAAAACGTGCTTACGGTTGTTGGGTTTTTTTGGCTAACGAACTCGTCCGAGCGACGTAGACGACCAACATGTGTACCAAATTTGAACCACATGCGGCTGCTAGAGTGCGAACACATATATACATGTGTATGATTTTTAATATCACCCCAAAACGTGTTCTGGGGACCATGATCGGTGCTCATTTGCTACTCCCGACCTTGGGTCTTACCTGAACGGCCACTGCAGTAGCTCATTTTTCCTATGGAACTTCGCTAAAAAGTATTTTTATATCATAAACCATTTTCAAGACGCGTAGAAATAAAAAGGCGATCTTTTTTAAGAAAGAAGTTGCAAATTCAGTTAACTAACTGCGTTTATTGTAAGACTTGAAAGAATTGTTAATTAGCGACGGAAAGACAAAGCGTAATTGTTCACTTTGACCGCCTCAATATTTGCGTTAGTTACTGTTAATCATTGCAAATTGTAATGCTTTGTTTCGATAAGATTTATTTCGAGTTTTATTTGATTAACTGATGCAATACAAAGTTGTAATACAGTGTGACCTTATTGTAACGAACAATAAAACAAATTCCTTTTTTTTTGTCCCTTTGAACGTGCCGTAGCACTCAATAAATCTACACAACGAATAGAGCATGTAAAATATCATCAGTTTGACCGATTTAAATCCCCTCGGAAAAAATAATTTACCTTTTTATAATTTACCGATTTGCGCAACGGTAACCTCTACATAGCGAAAAGTATCTTAGCATAACGAATTGTCTAACAAAACTATTGTTTTCAAAAACCATTGGAATTCGTTACACTGGGGTTCCTACTGTAGTGCAAAAATGTAAATAGTTTAATCTGCAATTTCTTATTTGTAACTAATAAACGCCCGTGAAAAATTACAGGGTTATTAATTAGATACACATCAGAAACACACTAGGGGGATTCATGCAACCTGTTGTAAATGCTTAATGTGTTAAAATGGTAAACTGCTATTTGAATTTTGAATGAAGGACCCCTTGTGCAAATGTGTTAAAGTGTTATTTGCTAAAGTAAGGTTGACCATGTTCAGGTTTTGTGAGTTTGTGTGCTTGATCAAATAAATAACTTTTAATTGACACACCAAAGAAAAGTAGAAAGGGAAAGTCCTCCTCGTTTAATTGTTAAATTTGTAAATAAAAACACCATTTTGATAATAATCGATATATTTTTTGTTTATTTTGTAAAGAAGGATTTCTAATAACGAAAAAATGACAATAAAAATATGTCCAGGATACGCTGCAGCCTTGTCCCCTCCGAGGTTCCAGAAATTACTGTACTACCTGAAAAATAATAAATTGAAGAATATTATACCTGAGTAATTTATTACTGGCATAATAATTAATATGAAATGGGTTCATTCATAGGGGTTCTTTTTAGAAAATAAGAATTACTTGTTATATTTTTATGTATTACTGTACTCGGAACATTCTAAAGATTGATTTGGTATATAGTTTATTACATTATTTTGATTACATCCCTCTTTTTACAGTTCTTTAGACTGAAACTGTAATACCGTACGCACTTTATAATTTGTGAATTATATTTTAGAGAAAATTAGGCCTCATTTTCTGCATTTTTTGGAAACATATTTTGTGTTTTCCTGATCTAGGCTAAATCACTAAAGTTTAGAATATGCCTCTTAACCATATTCTTTAGTTTGTAAAAGAGATTTTATTCCCTACTTACTAAATAATGTATATATTACATTTTTTATATTTATAACAAGATTAGGCCTCTTTTTGGTTCCTTTTTGCTAACATATTTGTGCAAACAAAATCAAATACACAGAAATGTTCTCTGCACTTTTCTGAACACGAAAATGTCTAAATGTACTTTACTAAAATGGTTTAGATAGGGTTTTAGATGAAAATGTTTTCTAGTAGTAAAAATGTGCCTGCCAGTATAGAAATATTCAACTGCCAGATAGAGGGTCAACAAGAAAGTAAAAAAAAGAAAGAAAATTATCTCTAACTTCGTCGGATTCCCGGAAATTAAAGATAGGAGAAAATGTTTATTTTCTTTGCTCCATCGTTTCCCCGGTTCCTTCCGAATTCTTTTCTTGGATTCGAAAATATTATTATTATTTTCCATCTCAAATAAAACAAGAAAAACATAAAATTGTTGATTCAAGCTGAAAACCTCAAATTACCTTCCCCAAGAGTTTTACGACGTTACCACTGGTTTACAGGACCCCAGACCATGGTAAAGTCGAGTGTGTTATCGACTCTAAATAGTACACTTCTGTCAAACGAGTTTCTCGATTTTACCGCACTTACAACGTTTACAATACTTAACACAGGTTGCATGAATCCCCCTACTATTGATACAAAATACTACTTAAAAACAACAGAATTGATCTAGACCTACCTAACTATGCTGACGGGGAATTTCAACCCGGTAAATGTGTAGAATTATCTCTTATATAAAATGCAATGTCCTGACTGATGATCAACGCAGAGCCGATTCTATTAAAGCTAGAGACTTGAAATTTGGAAGGTACATCCGTCCAATAATTTAGAGGCGTACTAAGAAAAGATTTTGCAAAATTTTGAATTTAAAGGGTATAAAATGCGAAAATTCATCCTTTAAGCAGCCATATAAAAGATGAAACAGCTGATTCGTATTTATTAATGTGTTATTCTGGTTACTATGGTGATAATTCCAAACTCTTTCAAATAAAGTGTGTTGATTTTATAATAATAGGCCTAACCTAAAATTGTGTTAAACCTTTGGTCCAAATAAGCTGTTTTATTTATAATGTGTAACAATAATATAACGTTAAATTGTAATATTAGATGTTTGAATTATTACATTTCATAGGTTTTAAAGGCCTAACATAAAATTGTATTAAACTTTTGATTCAAATCAGTTGTTTTATTAATTATGTGTAACAATCATTAGGCCTATGTTGAATTACACGGGATACGAATTACAGGATGTTGGTTACAGTTTGGTTTATACTGTCATTTATTACCCATTTTCATTTTTAATGTAATTTGATTCACTTCCAACATTATATAGACAGTGATTGAAAAGTTATCTGTTATTATGTTTTATTTTTTTAAAGAAGTTATAGAAATTTCCTTCTAGAGTTAATGGAATCGTTGTTCCGTACTGAATAAAATGAAGTAATAATGCATATTTGATGAGTACTTTCCCATAAATTTTGGTATAAATAAGAGATCATATATAGCGGAAACTGTAGGGGTATTTGTTAACATTTTGTATTTTTATATTATTATATATCAAACGATTTATAAAAATATTTAACTTTAATTGCTTTTTATTTCATACTGAAAAATCAACTGCTTTAGAAGATATTAATTTTATAATAAACTCATAAGTTCATAATACGAAATAGTCATAAGTTCCAAAATTTAGATTTTATAAAATTATTGAGATTGGTGAAATTTGAATGTACATACATTATTATATATCAAACTAAAGATACAAATATTATCTTTTGCTTTTAATTAACTGCTATTATATCGAACTGTTTAGATGTTATTAATATTATAATGAAGAAATTTAAAATAATTTGAATTGTAAAAAGGAAAACAGTTTTTTGACGAAAAGTGTTAATGAAATGCAAATTGATACATTTAGAAAACAGAGTTAGTTGTTCCATGATACACCATGTTTACAATAATTATTAGTTATATCTTTTCCCCCCTTGTGTAGGTCAGTACAAATGGCGTCTAAAGGAGCAAAGAAAAAGGCCCTCAATAAAAGAAATTATTTATTGAAAAACAAGAGCTGAAAACAAAAAATCTTCTGAAAGAAAAATAAAACGAAAAGGAAGGGAACAAATTAGTTCTGTAAAGGAAAGCTCAGCTAGAAAAAAAATATTTGGAAAATAAAGAAAAATATAGAGCAAGAATTTTTTGGTGAGCCGCAAGCGTAGAAACTAATTACACCACTCGATAGAAAATTAGATTGAATTTTACTCGCTTACTACATTGATTTAGCACTGTTAGTTCTTGAAATATTTTGGTTTGAACGTTGTCATAAAATTTCAAAATTGATATAACTGGGAAACTGTAAGATGCGTAAATGTTCTAAGTTTTTAGCTCTTTCGATTGAAATATCAATCCACCTCGTACCTTTTTTAGTTTTTAAAATAAATCTAAAAAACCGAAAACATGTACATCAAATTGGAATTTTAATGGCTCCGAATGCTAAAAAAACTTTTCAATGCTTGATGACAATATATAGGAGTGAAAAGACACACATTATAAAAAGTCATCAAAATCGGTCCATTAGGAGAGGCTGGGCGATTGGAAATAGGTTTTCTACAAAAATCTTTTAATATATGTGGATATTGAAGGAAAAAATGTTAATTAACTTAAAATTGTTCGTAATAAAACGTTAAGTTATTTTATTTACTACAATCTGATATGTCATATTTTATGGTACTTACCCGTCTAAGAAGCCACGAAAATGTTTGTCCTGCCCACGACGAGCCTGTACCTCTACATTGCTATATAGAAGTACAGGACGCAGAAACTCTGGGGTGGTTCTGTGAAATCAATAACGAAAAATTATTAAGAGAAACACTATACAATATCCTTTTTAAGAAATTAGAACTGTCTGGATTTTATTTATTTCTCAAATTATTACATCTGTAATCTGTGTTTTGATTACATTTGAAAATGTGACACATGCTCTAATATTTTTACCTGTGTTTTTTTTTTCAAAGTGTCTATTGTTGTTTCTATTTGTTTGTAATAAAACTGTAAACATTTTGGATATCTTGAAATTTGAATTCAGTGAATAATAACAGCCTATAAAGTTCAAGATTGAAGTGAAAGTTTGGTTTTTACTGTCATTTATTACCCATTTTCATTTTTAATGTAATTTGATTCACTTCCAACATTATATAGACAGTGATTGAAAAGTTATCTGTTATTATGTTTTATTTTTTTAAAGAAGTTATAGAAATTCCCTTCTAGAGTTAATGGAATCGTTGATCCGCACTGAATAAAATGAAGTAATAATGCATATTTGATGAGTACTTTCCCATAAATTTTGGTATAAATAAGAGATCAAATTCTGTTGTCCCTATAACTGGCCCATATCTTTGTTTTGATATAACTGTAAACTCAAATCTAAAATGTTGGGAGCAAAGTTCTTCAAACTTTAAATATATGGGAAAATTATGTATAGGCTACACTAAATTTTTAAACTATTTTAATAAAACCTTCTGGACAAAGTAAGCTACTATAATACCTGGTATTAAGATGTGTCTATACGTTACATCTTACCATGTAGTGGGTAGTATTTTAACAAAACATAACTTTATATTTTTTTACAAAAGATCATGTAGGCGGGGTTGAATTTTGTTAAGGATATCCCACACAATCACATCACTTCAAGTTTATTCAATGTAAGCACAGACTCTAACGAGATTTCTTTTGTTACGCTATTTCAACTAAACGATTCAAACCGATAATTGTTACTCCAATACTAGATTCCGGTAGCCAAATTACACTTATAACAAAACTTAAGCTAATTTACTAACAATTGCTGTCAAACCGGTCGACATGAATTTAAATTGTATATAAATTAATTATATACAGAATTAATATACTATGATTATTATTTATTATATAACTTAGAGGGTAACAGTCCTGTCACAAACGCATGGTTCTATCTAGACTTCACCTTAATAAATTGTTTTACGTTTTAATAATATTATATGTAAATTTAGAAAGAAGCGATCTTGTTAAATAAAATTATCAAAGTTAGTTAGAATATTAAAAGCTTTGCATTTATGATATTGTGCTCATCTATATATATTTAATCCGAATATCACTCACTGAATCATCACGAAATATCAAAAACCACCAAACGGATTGGAATTAAATTTGGTAGGTAGCTTCATCTAGGGCCCTAAGTACTCGCTAAGAAAGATTTTCAAACAATTCGAAAATTTATGGGCGTTTGGTGGTCAAAAAAGTTACTAAAAACCCCCATAATAAATACATAGTGTAATATATGAATTTAAAGATTTTTTTTTTTTATATATACATTTAACTTTGATTTGTCCATCTGTACAAAGCCGGATTGGGCAGCTAGTTATGTATATACCCTATATTGAACAATTAAATTAATCTGAACAAGTTTCTGTAATGTTATTATTAAACCTATTTATCAATACCTCTCATGCAAAAGCAATATTGCTTCGGGCTTGACAAAAGGGAGGAAGGGTATTGAATTGGGAAACAAGGTTATATTTCTAAAATTGTCTACATGCGCCGATGATGATAGGTAATTATTATAAATAAAAATTTTCAGCGTACAAAAGCCAAAAATCAATATTTTGATCTAAAAATTTTTTTAAAGTTGAAATCAGGTGATTGGAGGAAATAGTTTAACAGCTGATTATTGTACCAAAAATATTTTAAATTAACTGAGCTATGCATTCAAACTGGACAAATGTTTAAAACGTCTAAATAATAATTTTTAAACTTTACTAAACTATATTTTTTAATATTCATTGTTTAGCTTTAGAACTACTTTAGTCAATCAACATACCTTAATTTTCAGTCAATAGTAGTACTTGTTTTTCAATGTATGGCTACATGTTTCGCTGCCACAGGCAGCATCATCAGGCCAGCCAACAACACTAACATTAGTCCATTGTTCACATAAACATCACATACATAAAAGTGGCCTAAGAATAGTGAACTAGAACAATTTTTATTATTTTTTATTTTTGACAAGTGCTATATCTGCACAATTATTTATGTTTATTGTGTTTTTATGTATGTGATGTTTATGTGAACAATGGACTAATGTTAGTGTTGTTGGCTGGCCTGATGATGCTGCCTGTGGCAGCGAAACATGTAGCCATACATTGAAAAACAAGTACTACTATTGACTGAAAATTAAGGTATGTTGATATATTTTTTACATTCCTAAACTTTCTTAGTTTTTTTTTATTTCAGTTAGGGCCATACCCTATACATAAAACACAGATATAGTGCCACAAATTTGTTTGACATGTTTTATAAAAGTAATCACAATAATTGTGAATAATTATATCGTACATAATTGTAGGTAATTGTGAATAATAATAATATCTTGAAAACTTAAATTGCCTTGACAACATAGTCAGTACGGTACTCCACGCCAATAGGTATATTAATCTTGGAGGTAAAATGAGAAAAGGAAAGCAGTAAACCAATTTTAATGTAATAAGAGAAAATGAGGAAAGCACCACATTGAATAGGCTTATTTTCTTTTAAAAGTTTAATTTATATTTTTTGTAAACTCATATTTTTATTCCATGAGTAAATGTGATTGATTGTAGCGGAATTATTCTTCGTTTAAATTTTAATCTCCTAATATATATATTGTTTCAAAGAATATTATCAGTTTATCATTACATAGTTACTCGTACATTTATATACATAATATTGGCGACCTATTTATGATATCATTCTTTTTTTAAGAGCTTTCTTGGCGTTCTTTTTTTAACGCGAAGTGTTTTTTTTGAGGAGATATATAAAATCCAAATACACTAACTCACTGACTCATCTCGAAATCTCAAAAACTAACAAACGGATTGCAATGCAATTTGGTATGTAGCTTCCTCTATGGCTGTGGGTGCTCGCTAAGAAAGGTTTTCAAAAAATTCGAAATTTTAAGGAGGGTTATTATATATTTAAAGAAACATAAAAATATCATCTTCTAATTGCTTTTTATTTCATATTGGTTGATTAAATGATTTAGAAGTTATTAATATTATAGTGAATAATTGAATATTTATATATTATACGAAAATGTACGAATGTTTCCGAAGTTAAACGAATAGATATCTCTTCTTTAAATATCTATAAACAAATATATTTAAGATAAAAGGTTGTATTTATATACGGTTTATAACCTCAAAGCAAATATAACATATATAATAGCATACATTAGTTCAATAACTCATATTATTAAAAAAAAAAACTTCACAAGAAATCATAACGATTGAAGTTGTAAACATAACCAAAAACTATAATCTACACTGGGTTTGTTTACCCTGAATCACTATAGGAAATTCATTTAAGTTAAATCTGTGTTCTGTTAACAAAATCATGGTTTTGAGTCAAACAAATCTACCTACATGTATTTACAAAATTGCCGGTTGACCTGTGACCGCGCTGTGTCTGCAATACGGATACAAATTTGTCGCGCAGGGTTGCGTCGATGTGTTGCAACGGCGCTCATGTTGTTCCGTCCGAAGTTTCTTTTGCTTGATACATTGTTTTTAGCAAATACAAACATAATAGCAACAGTTTAATGCCGGTTGAGATAATCAATGAAAAACTTAAGTTTAGTAAAAATGTGTACTTTGTTTCAAGCAGCCTTTAATACGGAACTAGTAAACCCCCGTTAAAAATCACAGGCTGATTAATTAGTACACATTAGAAATGTAACATTTTAAAAAAACTAACTATTTAAGAGCAACATTAAGGCCTACTTATCTAGGCCTACCTAACTATCTTCACGGTCATTTTTAACTCGGTAAATGTGTACAATAATAAGGATTATAGAACTGTAGGCTTATTTGTTAAACATTTTTATTTACATATGTTATTATGTATTTAAAAAATTATATCTTTTAATTGCTTTTTATTTCATATTAATAGATCAAATGATTTAGAAGTTATTAATATTATAGTGAAGAAATTAATAATGGGATATATTTATATGTTATACGAAGATGTACGACTGTTTCCGAAGTTAAACGAATAGGTATTTCTTCTTTAAATTTGTATAAACGAATATTTTGATGATAAAAGACTGAATTTATATGGAGTTTATAACCTCAAAGCAAACATTACAACGTATAATTATAGCACACATTTGTTCTATAACACATATTTAAAAAAAATCTGCTTCATAAGAAATTATAATGGTTGAGCTGTTAACATAACCTCAAAGTATAATCTACACTTGGTTTGAATTACAGATGATGAGTGGAATCAGCTCTTCCCTGTTTGAAGTTATTGTTTGTTAATGATGGATGTTGAATTTTATTATAATTACTTGTTCGGACAGTAATTTACCCTTACATAGGCCTAGTTGCCTAGTTTTCATGTACCGTTAGTTTTAGTCACTTGAGAACGGGAATTGATTTGTATTCCCGAAACGTCGTGTTTGATTATTTAACACACAAATGATGGCAAATGTCCGAACAAGTAATTATAATAAAATGGAATCAGCTGTTATTGACCGAGCGTAAGCGAGGTCTCCGTTTTAACTCGACCGTTCGTCATTTCGTCTGTGTGTCTTTCTCACGATTACGGCCAAACGCCTTGACCGATTTTGATGATTTTTTGCATGATTGTTCCTTATTCCTAGGCCAAGAAATGTATATATACGGTTTTTTTAATTTTTTATTTTTAACCCCTTAAATAAAATAAAAATGGCGGCCGGACCGTTTCTCTCAGTGTAAGCTTTTTTCCGAAGCCAGTTTGTGGCTTAACCGTAAGTCGAATTTAAAAACTAATGACATTTTGCCAATAGGAAATTTTATTTTCAACAAAATTTTATCCTTGATTTTTTTCCGTATCTCTAACGGTAAGCTCACAAAATGGCCGTAAACTTCAAATTTGTTAAAAATCGTCCAAGTTTTTGTATTTCAACCATGTTTTTATACGTTTATTCTAAACCAATTCAAAAGTGTTGCATAGCTTATTTGTAGATAAAGGTTCAAAAAATTCATATATGCCAGTAAAAAAATGATTGAAGTAAAATTAACAAAGTTATTAGATCAAGAAACATTTATTAGTTATTAGCATGTTCAGTAACGAAAGGAAAAAGTTCAACTTTAGGCCTACATAAAAAGTAGTAAAAATTATTGTAATTTTTTTTCATAAATAATGTAAAAACGTTTCGTAATTTAGTTCTAAATAGAATTATATAAAAATATTTATCAATTTCAAATTTCTTATTTTGAAAACACCAGTTTTTATGTTCCTGCTACAAGACTGCTAACAAAACTAGGCCTGTTTTGAATAGTAATTTAGGAATATATTCTTTGCAAAAAATGGCATATAATAATAAGAAAGTGTAGAGGATAAGAAAGTGTAGAGAATAAATCAAAGAATTAAACTGAATACTTGTAAATTTCATAAAAGTATTTGACTTAGCTTTACTTGAATTTACTCGGCGATAAAGGACATACAAAAAATGACCGTTGGACACCGTGGGAAGTGTTGGTACATGGGTTGAGAATGAAGTTGAGATCCCTATCACGACGTTTTAACATCGTTTGTTTTCATTATTTCTAATATTGGAATATGATATGGAAGTTATGGAACTGTAAATACATTGTTAAGTTTTAGTTATTTAAGTATGTAAATATTTAATTAATATGTTTTCCCTCTATAACTTCATATTTTTGGCTATCTTACGCATTATTAACCGAAATAAAACACAATGCCTCTAAAAGAAAATCTTTAGTAGTTAAAACTCAAGAAAAGAAAAAAACGAGACCTAGAAATCCCGGAATCGAGGGAATTGTAAAATAATGTTTCGCTGGCTAAACCTTGTGCTTACTTCCTTACTGGTGCACTATTTTTAACCTAAGCTCAAAACCACATTTGTTATTTTAACGAGCGAGGTCTACTGTTCACAGAACTACTATTTTTTTATATGTTACTCACGTACGTACGGACGTAGATTCGCATTTATATTAGTTGGTTAATAGGCTACGACTAAAATTACTGGTAGGGTACGTGAACATTATCGAGACAGAAATGTACTGGAAAATTTCAAAAATTGCTACGCCAATAATTCTATCACGCAGACAAACCGATCACGCAGAACATTCAATTAATATGTTTCAGGGTTTCAACCAACTATTTGGCAAATTGGTCTATTCACGATGGCGCCGAATACATTAGTCGAATTTGTTTGCGCCTCAGCCTCCATCCAGCGACGGATTAGAGGCTGCCCTCAGGTTAAATCGCCCGCGGGGATTTGAACCGGGTACTTTTCCGTTTTGATTGTTCTTGAGGGAATCGGACGGGCTACAAGGTCGTGTAAAAAGCAAAATGAGCAGAATAATATTATGTACTTTATTTTGTATGAAATCCCACAAAGTTTTATTTTAATACGAAATAAACGGAACCAGAAACTGGCACATACTTTCTCACAAACATATTTAAATTATTAAACAGATTCACTGTGACTTCATAATTGTATTAAAGTAGGATAAAAAGCTAGAGAGAAAACTATTCGAGCAAATTTGCACCAAACAGGTCAATTAGCCTGTATAGATGCACGGTAAAGGTCTTGAAAATTTTTGAAAAACAACCCCCTTTTTTTGCCAAAAAACCCTCAAAAATCAGTTATTATTATTAGCTAAACGAGATTTTTTAGAAAGATTCGGTTTTTTTTGCTTATGATAGGGTACATTAATGGCTTCAAATAAACAAAATTTTATTAAAACCGTTAGAGCCGTTTTCTCATGGAAACTGGCACATACTTTATCACAAACATATTTAAATTATTAACACGTTCACTGCTAAGGACGCACATGTGAGCTTGACACTGAACACTGTGAGAAGCGGCCGACCCACAGAGCATTGCACGCCAACCCCAGTATGTTTATTATTTTCAACACACAGTGCATTGCGTGCTCCGCACGCCAACCCCCGTGTTGGGAGAATTTTCAATACACAATGCACAACGCCAATTTGAAGCATATGTTAGGAGTGTAACTAATAAATATTATTATTATTAGCTAAACGAGAATTTGTTGAAAGATGCGTTTTTTTTCCATATAGTAGGGTATATTAAGGGCTACAAATGAGCAAAATTCTATAAAAATCGTTAGAGCCGTTTTTTTTAAATAAAAACATAATAACTGATTTCTTAGTGGTTTTTTTTGGACAAAAAGGAGATTGTTTTCCAAACTTTTTCAAAAAAAAACTTTTTCGTGCATGTACAGGCCTAATTGACAAGTTCGGTGCAAATTTGTTCGAAATCGATCGAATAGTTTTCTCTCTAGCTTTTGTATACATGTAGACAGACAGATAGACTTACAGTCAGACTACAGACAGGAATTTTGTAAAAAACACTCAAAAATCTACAAAAATCTCAACATCGATTTCTTTTGTGATCATTTTACTGTCTCTATACTGTAGTATAGTGAGAAAGTAAAATCTTAAAATATCGGTACTAAGACGAATTTTAAAAATTGACAATTTAGACGGTATTGACGTGCCATCTGAATTTAAGTTGTGTTATTTGGATAGCAGACGAATTACTGCACCCTGCAAAACTTAAATTAAAACCGTAATTGACATTCAAAACCACCGAAAGTTGTATAGTTATATCAATATTTAGAAAAATTGCGATAAAAACATTACTTGAAGTTTATGTATAAAGGGTGATTCGGTCTGTACTCCTTATAAATACGTGCGATACACTTGTTACGATTTCATTAAATTTTTGTGGAGTTGCGACGGAGCCTTAAATAATTGTGGAGATGCGACGGAGCCTTAAAAACAGTGTGTCCGTGCGATGATGATAACGGTGACGGTGACGCATGTTTCTTGAATGTATTTACATTCATTGCCATAGCAACCAATTGGATAACGGTTTTTCGTTACGCGTTACATGTTCTATTTCTCAACTTCTACCGCAAGCCGCGTAAAGGAACTTCGTACCAAAGAAAGTGTTCTGGGGACAATGATTGGTGCTCATTTACCACTACCAAACTTAGGTATTTCCTATTTAAATTCGCTAAAACGTGCTGCAGTCTTGAAATACACGCTATACAATTTCATTAAATATTTTGAAATGCAGTCTGTCGTATCATTGTATACGGTTGACATTTAGAGTGGTGTTATTAGCAATATATGCGCATATCAGAGAGCAATTTGTGTATAAAAAAGTGACTTTAATGTTTAACGTTCACAACACAATGTAACTAAACACCGCAGCTAAAACAATGAATGTCGGGTCATAAAACTGTCAGATAAATCACAGTTGCTCTTCTCTGTGGTATAAATATCCAGTTGTAATGGCATAATCAAAGTCATGTGACGTTATAATTAGCTGAGTTTTATGTAGCGGCAGTTTGATAGGAATAGGAATTCATGCCGTAAACAAACTGACTTTAGCACTACTGACCGCAGAAATCATGAAACTTTGAGATCCACTGTGAAACAGCAAGACAACAATTGATAAATCAAAGCACTTTATTTAAAGCGGAAGATATTGCTTAAAAGAGCCCAATTTATTAGCGAATTTCCGTAGGAAAAGTGAGCTATTGCAGTGATCCTTATGATAAAACTTAAGGTTGAGAGTAGTAAATGAGCACCGATCATGGACCCCAGAACACGTTTTGGGGTATCATAAAATGTTTATATATATAGCTTACTAGGGAAGACCCCTGCGTGCTCCGCACGCCAACCCCCAGTGGAACCTTCTAAAAAAATATGATATGTTTTATTTATAATAATGGTGTAGTATTAATAATAACCTCAAAAATAAGATATTTAATAATCTTAAATGTTCAAACCAAATTATTTCTTATATTTTATAACAGCAGTTATAATAATGGTTAAAAGAACCAGCAAGGCTCAGTTCTACACTTTAAAACTCTAACCTAAAAGCTAGAAATACAAAAATAATTGCTTCAAATTTTGAAATCAGCTGTTAATGGAAATTTAATATTGAAGCAAACAGTTATATTATCTGTTATTTTATTCAATTGGTTGCTATAGCAATAAATGTAAATACATGTGTTGGTTTATCATTTCCTAACCTGACATTTTTTTGCGACTAAATTTACAAATATTGAAATAAAAAAAGGTTTTTACCGAAATGAATTATAGGCTATGTTACTCAGGGATATTGTAGCTTTTTATTAGTAAAACTATTTTTTTCAATCGGTTCAGTAGTGTCAGATATTACCCCCTACATACAAACAAAATAAAAAAAAAACTTTACCTCTTTATAATATTAGTATATAGTATAGGTTTGTGTTCGCACTCTAGCGGCCGCATTTTAAGTCCGATTTGGTCCAAATTTGGAAAACACGTTGGTTGTCTACGTCGCTCCGACGGGTTCGTTAGCCAATAAATACAACAAATGGAGGCACGTCTTTTGACCGAAAGTAACTATTTTGTTTAGATTTTTCGTGCGAGAATGAAATTTTGTATAATTTTATTTAGAACAAAATGTATGTAGGATACTATTCTGCACATTTTGTTTTTTTTATATGACCTTATAGCTCATTTGATTCCCCCAAAATCGATCAAAACGTAAAACACCACAAAAGTACCCGGTTCAAATCAACGTGGGGCATTTTACCGTGGAGGCATCTACTGATCCGAGGCCGATGGCCGAATTCGTACGCCACGAGCGAAGCGAAGCAGTCCATAAGCCTATGCCTCAAGGACAAGATGTAAAATTTATTACTTCCTCATTGTACGCCATGGAACTCTTTCTCCCAGTGATTTTATATCATTACACACTCCCAATACGGGGATTGGCGTGCGAAGCACGCAATGCTTTGTGTGTTGAAGATACTCCTAATACGGGGGTTAGCGTGCGAAGCACGCAATGCATCGAGTATTTAATATCATACCAATATGCGGAATGGCGTGCGAACCATTTTGCAGCTATTCAGCGCCGTCGTGAATAGACCTATTTCCCAAACTGTTTCTTGAAACCCTAAAACATAGGCCTATAAACTTAATTTTGGAAATTTGCTCAACTCACGTCAGCGGTTCGGCGGCGTGGTCGAATTATTTACTCAAAAATTAACCTCGAAGGCCTACCATGGTAGCAAGGGAAATTACTTTTTCTTTCCACAACCATAAAACACACACCAAATATATAACATTTAAAATGGGAATTTTCGGCTGTAAAATAGAACAAAATATTAAAATCGAGTTTTGTCTATTTTAGGAAACTGGAAATCATTCCATGCGAACAATCCTTATCCTCTCGTTATCAGTAACTAAGTTATTCCTTTGTCAGCAAATAGTACTTGGCCGGACAAAGACTACAGTAGGGCGGATTTGCTTTAATGACGACACCGGATAGTACGGCTTTAACTTTGTGGATGCGGGGTATTGTACACACAACTAACACCATAGTCCGAACTGGATGCTGCGATTGATCCCCAAAAAAAAGTAAATCTAAATAATTCGATCATGCAGCTGAACCGCTACGTGAGTTGAGCGAATTTCCAAAATTAAATTTATATGTTTCAGGGTTATAACCAACAATTCGTTCCACCCCCTCCCCCCCCCTTGTGGCCTGGGATACGAACTGCTTTGCACTCGACAAACTCGGATCTGAAGCTGCCCCACGTGGTTTTGAACCGGGTACTTTTATTTTACTTAATAATAATAATATTACCTTGTTGGGTCCGTCACGTGACTTCTTGTCGTGTATTTCTTACGACATGTTTCGGAGCCGAAACTCCATTTTCAAGTTCTAATCACTCCGAAGAGATCGTCGCACATTAAAATAAATAAAACATATACACACGTACACACGTACACATCACATCAAAATCAACACATAAACACAATATCGCGCTTGTCATAAAATTAGGTGCGCAACCTATAATTGTCGGTTGAATACTGTGGTATTGCGTTCAGGGATCTAACGATGTTTATCTGTTTTTGTCTTCTGTAAATATTTGATGGCCGTATATATAAATGGTGAGAGTGAAATGAAAGTTGGTCATTTAAGATATCGTCCATTTTATTTTTGAATGCTTTATAAATTGCATACTCTTCCTTAGCATTCATTAGCCTACCTTTGCCGCAAATGTGTATAGTTTCACCTGGGCTATGTTTGTTTTCGGCAAGGTGACGAGCGTAATTAGAATTGTTAATGTTGGACTTATTGTTGGGAAGATGTTCCTTGTTCGATGAACGCTCTCCCTGTCTGACCTGTGTAATGTTTACTACAATCCTGGCAATTGATTTTATAAACTCCGGACATTTTTCAGTTGTTGGTTTTACGCCTAAGCAATTTTGATAATTTATTGGTTGTACGGAAGGATAACGTGATGTTGTGTTTTTTGAAGATGTTTTTTAGGACGTTGGGTAAAAATTTCGTATACCCAGACGAGACATAGTTATTATCAATAGTGCTATGGGTTTCTATGTGTTTATTGTTCATTTTCTTTTTATGGTTGTTAATCATCTTATCAATTATTGTACTCTTGTACCCATTGGCTACGGCTATATGTTTAATGTTGAGCAGTTCTTCTTAGTAATCAACTTTACTCAATGGGACAGTGAGGAATCTACGTACAAAGGTATGAAAAGCTGCCATTTTTTGATAATATGGATGGTAGGAATGAGCGTGAACGCTGACGTCGGTTGTAGTGGGTTTACGAAAAATTTTGTTTTCGAACTTGTCTGTGCCTTTTTCGATGGTTAATCAAGAAAGTTGAGTTGGTTATCGTTTTCAGTTTCAAGCGTGAACTGGATCTTGGAATTAACGCTGTTCTTGTAATTCTTAAGATTGACGGCTTGCCAGTCGGTCCCATTGAAAACTAAGAACGTGTCATCGACTTGGCAGCTATAATATATTATGTTTTGACGTGAAAACTTCTATTTGCGCACCGCGTCCAAAGAATTTTGCGGGCGGTGAATCGAATTTTACCGTTACGCTCTACTATAAATAGTACTCTTGTGAGTGTAGCAGAGAATATAGTTTACTTGGTAATACTGTGCCTCTGAAATGGACATTGTGATTCCTCATTTCATAAGCTGTGTTAAAATAGTTTACTCGGTAACACCTCTGAAACGGACATTGTGCTTCCTCATTTTGTAAGTCGAGTTAAAATAGTTTACTCCGGTAGTGTTTTCAGATTAATAATAATCAAATTAAATTGGTTGTGTTGAAATAATCAAATTTCAGATTAAACCAATATGACCAACGATTTATATTCATTTCAATTTTCACTTCTGTCGGCAGTCCCGAGACAGCTTTCTGTTTGGTTCTTTTTTTCAGCTAACGAACTCGTCAGATCGAATTAAAAAACTAACGTGCGTTCCACATTTGGATAAAACTGGACGTGAACGCTGCCGTTAGAGTGCGAACACGTATATATTTTATATATATATATATATTTTATATATATATTTTAATAACACCCGAAAACGTGTTCTGGAAGCATAATGTAAACAAATGCTGCTGCATTTATAATGTAAACAATCGACTAACAGATGTGTCATTTTAATTGAACAGATTGTTAAAATAGATTACGCCTTTCATTAGGGACCAGATGAAGTGTAATATTAAAGAATTGTTAATCACGAATGAATACATGAATTTTAAGCTTTTTGTCTATTTTTCGTCAATAACAGCTGTTAATATAAGCTTTAAAATATTGCTTGAACAATTAATGTTGATGAAGAATTAAGGGTGATATCGATTAGCCACAAAAAGAAAACACCTTTGAGAAATAATATATAAGGATTTTATATCAAGAACAATAGCGTACATTTTTTGATTACTGTTCATATAAAAACCTCACATTTTTTCAAATTATTTAACTCAAGGTAAGCCAGCTACTATTTACACGGACGGTGCTTGTGTTATAACCTGAATGTTTACGGCTCCCATTACTCAAGCCTTTGTTAGAACTTTGTCAGGAAATATCTCACACGCCCACTAAATGACACAATTTTATAATATCCGGAAGAGTGGCGAAGATACGTTGTAAATATTCCTTTAGCTAATTATCATTTATTAATAGAGTTGTTCTTATTTAAATTAAATCAATTAATGTTGACATTCATTTTGCGACATTTAATAAACTAACCATTTAAGCCCCCAAAAAAACTCGGGGGAGGGGGATTAATTTGATACACATCACGCAATCTATAATTTTTTTATTCGTTTTAAAAGTATAATAAATGTTCTAGTCAGAAAGCTGGCATGAAATAACAAGTTTTGTATTAATCGGTTTTACTTAAAATCCTGAAAAACTTTTGGAAACCAAAAAAGATTCATACGTTTTAATCATAGGCCTACTTAAATTAACGGTTTTAAACCAAAATATATTAAACTAGGGGAAACCCCTGCGTTCTCCGAACGCCAACCTCGTTAGAACCTTCTGTACACATAATCATGTTATGATTTCTTTATAATAAAGGTGTAGGATTAATGATAACCCCAAAGCAAAGATGGTAAATAATGTTAAATGTGTTCAAATCAAATTATTTCGTATATTTTATAACAGCAGTTATACTAAAAAATTGAAAGAACGAGCAAGGCTCAGGACTACATTTTAATAAAAACCTAATCTAAATGTTAGAAGTACATAATTGCTTCAAAGTTTGAAATCATCTGTTAATGGAAATATTGGAGCAAACAGCTGTTGTATCTGTTATTTTATTCAATTGGTTGCTATGGTAATAAATGTCTGTGTTGGTTCATTAGTCTAGGCCTAATCTAAGATTTTTTCCCGACTAAATTTACAAATATTGAATTAAAAAATGTTTTTATTAAAATGAATTGTAGCCTATGTTACTCAGGAATAGTGTAGCTTTTTATTAGTAAAGTTATTTGTTTCAATCGGTTCAGTAGTTTATGAGATTACCCCCTACAGACAAACAAATAAATGTTACCTCTTTATAATATTTGTATAGATACAGTCGTTTAGGCAATGGAATATTACTGTGCATTTTAAAATTCACTCAAGTTTTAACAGAAGCATTAATTTTTATGATTGTATTAAAGTAGAAATAATTCAGACCAATCGCCCAAGACAGACACGCCCAAGCGCTGTCCATAGATGTCAGAAAGCTGTCATGATGGAAAGAATCAGTATATATATTGATGCAACACAAAATTTTACGTAAACATCGTAAACATAACCTTAAATGGTTCACATATTTGTTGAAGCTGATACAGCCATGCGCATGCACTATACGCTTTTGTTACACTAGAACTTACGACCACAGTTTTTTGTTTGTGTCGTTTAATTAAATACTGAGTATAAACAAATTCAGTGAATCATGATTTCAACATTGATCGGGTTTAGTTACTACTTTCAAACTCGTAGAAACTGTGTGGGAAAATAATTTGTAAGGACAATTTTACTGGATTGAAAATTAGGGTAGCGAACTTAACGATGTTGACGATTCAGATATTAAGACTGCATGATCTTTAGAAAGACACTGACCTTGTTTTCGATAAGATTCCGTTTAATGATTCACAAAGTGCTACTTTTTTGGCTTCTCTAACCTTGTAGGGTTTCTTACAAAGTGAAATCTGTGTAAGACCATTTGTTCGTCTGTCTACGATTGGCAGTTTCATTTCTCAGAAATTGATCAAGGAATCAAGCTGATATGCGATATAATTTTTTAACATGCTAATCCGTATTCATTTCAATAATAAAAACTTTAAAAATTTAGTTTGCTTAATCAGTTTGCTACAATAATTTGATATAACACTTTGCTACAACAGTGTGCTACATTAGATGACTATATTAGTTTGCGATGTCGGTCTGGTGCAATAGTTTGATCTACAGTTTATCTTACAGTACACTTAAAGAATTTGCTATTATCGTTTTCTATAGCAGTTTGCTACAACAATTTGCTTTGACAGTTTGCTCGGCAGGTTTCTCCAACAGTTTTCTACAACAGTTTGCTGCAACAATTTGCTAAAACAGTGCTACAATCATTTGCTTTAACATTATGCTACAACAGTGTGCAGCATAATAGTTTATTAGTTTTGTATATCAGTTTGCTACACCAGCTTGTTATATTAGTTTCTGATGTCAGTTTGTTGCAACAGTTTCATATACAGTTTCTCTTACAGTCCACTTCAAGAGTTTGTTACAGCGACATTCTATAATAGTTTGCTATAACAGTTTGCTATATAAACTTTCTACAACATTTTACTACAGCACTTTGGTGTAACAGTTTCCTGTAACATTTTGCTATACCACTTAGCTACAACTGTTTACTGTAATAGTTTGCTAAAACAGTTTGCTGTAGTACTTTCTATTACAGTCAGCTATAAAAATGCGCTATAAAGAACTTATATAATGGTTTTCTATAAATGTTTGCTATACATTTTTGATGTAACAGTTTCCTACAAAAGTCTACTACAACAATTTGGTACAATAGTTTAATCCAACATTTTGCTACGTCAGTGTGCTACATCAATTAGCTACACCAGTTTATTATATTAGTTTGCTACATTGTTTGTTACAACAGTTTGCCATACTATTTTGCTCCAACAGTTCGCTATAACAGTTTGCTACAACCGATTGTTACATCATTTTGCTACAACAGGTTGCTATAACAATTCGCCATAAAAGTTAGCTCTATCAGTTTGCTATACCAGTCAGTATGATAGTTTTTGATAAACTTAATTAACTTTCCTCTACACACAAAATTTGCGAAAGAATGGAAATTTATTTTTGATTGGTAAAAATGAAAAAGCAATTCACTGTTATTTATTGGACGTGATAACATTGAATGTCACGTTGTACTAAAAGCTTGAAATATTTACCCTTTTATGTTGTACATTTACATATCTTGCCCGACCACTGATTTCACTATCATGATTAATGACTGTAGGATGGCTGATAATGTATGCATATCACATCGAAACCAAATGTCGGAGAGCAAGTTTTCCTTCCTGTAAAATGCATTACAAACATATGTGTACAGATTTAATGTTTAGCGAGCTTTTAACCCTTTCCTTGGTGTTGGGGAAACCTTAATGGTGTATGATAATAGAATTGTGTGTCGTTCCCGGAACATTATATTGCCATTCAATGCTCTCACCGAATACATTTCGGTCTGTTTTGTGCATACATAATTTGCGAATACCGGACGTTGTTACACTTTTGGGGCCAACTGAGTTGGGTCTGACACTAATCCAGCTAATATAAAATATATATATATTCCGATTTCCATCACACTTTATCCAGGCTTTGGACTGGTAAAATGATTATAGTTTTTAGTCATTTTGGCGTGTTTAAAATCAGCTGTGGTTAATTTGTTTTATGCTTGGTTTTTTGGTATACTTTTTTAAAGTTTCATTTTGTAAAAACAGAATTGCAACCCTAAAACAAAAAATATGTAATAGATATATGACTACACGAATTACTGTATTAAATATAGAATACAATAATGAAATATAGAATATGAAGTAATAAGAGTAGTTTTAAAGAGCTTTATATAGGCCTTAGTAAAAGAATCCAACAAATCTGTTAAGTGGTATCTTTAGAAAGACCAACTCCTATAAAAGCTAGTGTACATCCGTACGTGAGTAACAATATAATATATCAGCTGATTTTACCCATCATCTGTAATACATTAACAAAACCTTTCGTAGATTGTATACATACGTTGGGGTTGTGTTTGCAACTTCAATCAATAATATAATGTCTTGTAAAGCAGATTTTTTAAATATGAGTTATAGAACTAACTAGCTGACCCGTGCGAAGCATTCTCATTCTAACTTACTAACAGTGTTTTATTAATTTAAATCCATGTTAAAGAGAAATAATTTTGTTATTGGTATTATATATTTTTAAACAACTTACCAACTTGCAGAAGGTAAACAACAACAAATAGGTGTATCCACAATGCTGTTTATATACACGCTTACAATTAATTAAAAATAGCAATGTAGTGGCGTAACGGCAGCTCTCCAGCTGGGTATTGTTATCATCAGTGTTGCCAACGCCAGGAAAATATCCCTACAACTTACTTGATCTTACATCACTGTTACTTTCGGATTCTTTATTTATTTTTATTTTTTATTTTTAAGTATAATTATTGTATTTTGTATATTTTTCCGGTGTAGCGGTTAAGGAAAGCTTTAAAATGATGCCTCATTCATGTAATTTGATGATGTATTAAGGAAGTTATGGCGTACCGACAAAAAATGGCCTTGAGAAATAATATATGTGATATAGGCTATAATGCGTGAGAAGATTTGCTTTGAGGTTATAAAATGAATATAAATACAAACTTTTATCAACAGTGTATTGGTTTATACAAATTTTAAGAAGAGATACCCATTCGTTTAACTTCGGAAACATTCGTACAAAATATAAACATATTAGATTATTAATTTCTTCATTATAATATTAATAACTTATAAATAATAATTTGATATATAAATATGAAATAAAAAGCCAATAAAAGATACCATTTTTATCTTTATTTTGATATATAATAATACTATATATATAAATGCAAAATGTTCACTAATAGGCCTACAGTTTTACAAAATCATTTCTAAATATCCTTATAATTGTACATATTTACCGAGTTAAAAACCCCTCACGCATAGCTAGGTAGGCCTACATAAAATTTGTTGTTTTTAAATAGTATTTTGCAAATGCTGTATTTCTGATGTGTAGATAATTAATTTTTCACGGGAGCTTACTAGTTATTATATAAGTAAGCCCGTAGCATTATATTAAGTTCAGAGTGTTGAGAGGAGAATTAGTTGGTCTTTGGAGGTTGGGATTCCCAACTCAGGTAGACGGTCCCCAAAGTGTAAAGAGATGTCCGCTGTAACTAGATGCCAGTGTAGCCAACTGTCCGGACACCGAATTAGTTATTTCGCTAATTCTGTAGAAGGAGGTTTTAATTAACAAGTTAGAACCCAAATTGTTGGTTTTTTTTTGTGTTTCTATTGATTTACTCCCATTTGCATATTGATTTAAGTATATTGCTTGTTTCGTTTACAAGTGCCTAAAACTAGGTGTTTAATAAAATAGGACCCCTGTAAATCACGCTTTTTGAGACCAAACTTTGCGTTTTGGGTCAAATATCGCAACAATTTACTGCAGTTACAGAACTGGGACCTATTTTATTAAGTTTGTCTGCTCATTTTAAGTAAATTTAATTTAATTTTACACCTTAATTGACGTCCTACATATTTCAATAGAGATTCGTTTCTGTGAGTAATCTGAAACACGGGTGAAATATTTCGCCAGCTGTAACACTCTAAGGAAGCATTTCCGGACTTATAAATATATATATGAACTTTTTTCATTATTTTTTGCTAGTTTAATCAGCTCAGAAAGTGCTCGGAATATTATGTAAATAACTTATTATTTTATCACATAATAACATAAAAATATTTTGTTTCTAGAGTAATTCTAGGTATTGTTGACAATTACCAAGAATTACATTTTTCCTTTTTTTTTTGTCAATATCTCTATTATCCTTTAGGCTACAGACAAAATAAAAAAAACAGTTGTGTTTTTCATTAAAAAAATTTACTTTTTTGTCTCTTGTAATTTCATTAAAAATTATAAACCGCTGCCATTTTGAAAATATTTAAAATATCTTTCTAATTTTTCGAACAGTGATAAAAGGTTAAGCAACAAATAGGTTTACAAAGTTTGAAGTCAATATCTTTTCTACTTCCAAAAATATTAAGTATTTTATAAAAAACAGACAGACAGACGTAAAAATAAGCATCATAGACCCATGTTTATATTGTGAAATATGTTTGTCTGGATCGCAGGAACATATCCACAAAAGGGGTCCAGAGAGTTCGGGGACACCCTGTATACACTAAAATCAAGCAATAGCTAAACATTACCAGGTCAAAACAGTTGATTATAAAATAGAGATTTTAGACTATAAAAATTAACGAAAATCTAAAATCGATTGTATTACCAATTTTAGGGAAGTGTCACTCCTTAAGCTCAAACCATTCCATGCGAACCGTCCTTCCTTATCCTCTCGTTATCAGTAACTAAGTTATTCCTTTGTCAGCAAATAGTACTTGGCCGGACAAAGACTACAGTCGGGCGGAATTGCTTTAATGACGTCACCGGATAGACTTTAACTTTGTGGCTGCAGGGGTATTGTATGCACAACTAATACCACAGACTGTCCTGTATTCTGTAATTGGTCACAAAGGTGCCTTTTTTAGATAATTCGCTCGGCACTACTTGTTTTTCAATGAGCTGGTTTGCACAGACATGTATTTAAATTAAGCCCACCATGGACATATAAATATATCTTTAGACAATTAAAAGACAAATCCAATGTTAGATCATGTTTCATCGTTTAGTTAAAGATAACTAAAAAATAAACGGTACCAGATAACTGCCACATACTTTCTCCCAGTTGAAACTTTATACCTTATCAAGAGTAGCAACTGGTTATTTAGAATTGCAAAAGTAGGAAAATGTTGCAATGGAAAATATTAGATGCATTTAACACACATCCATAGTATATTGTATTATTATTATTTAAACTATTCGATCGATTTCGAACAAATTTGCACCAAACATGTCAATTAGGCCTGTATAGATGCATTAAAAAAGATTTTGAAAATTTTTCAAAAACAATCCCCTTTTTGTTCAAAAACCCCCAAAAATCTGTTATTGTTATTATTATTATTATTACCTAAACAAGAATGTTTAAAAAGATGCGATTTTTTGCATATGATAGGGTACATTAAGGGCTACAAATAAGCCAAATTTTATCAAAATCGTTAGATCCGTTTTTAAGAAATTTGGATTTTTCTCGTTTTTTGGCCATTTTTAGGGGGTAAAACCCCTTAATTTGATAAAATGTAAAAAATGCCTGTAGATATTCTAGAACTACACCTACGTACCAAATTTCATCAAAATCGGACAGTTGGTATGGTCTCCAGCTCTGTACACATCCTTACAGACACACGGACACACGGATAGACATCACCAAAAAAACACTTTTTTGGGGTTCAGGGATCACCAAAACAAATAATTCCACTAAAAAAATTTTTTATTGTTCCTTGAGCACAGATAATTCCACTAAAAATATTTTGGGGTTCAACACAGATAATTCCACTACAAATTTTATTGGGGTTCAGGGAGCACCAAAGCAGATAATTCCACTAAAAATTCAAATTCAAAAATTTGGACGAAAAAAAATACTTTCTCCATATACTACGTATAGGGTGGAGAAAGTAAAAAAAAACAGCAGCATCTATTGAACATAAAAACAACAAAAGGTACACTAAACATTTAACAAAAATGTGTGTGAGCGCCATTAAATATGTTTATTGACTTTAATAGCAACAGTAATCAGCTGTAAGTCCTCTGTCATAGCTCAACCGCTATGGTACTTGCCTCATAAGCAAGACGTCCCGGGTTCAAATCCCGCGGGGGACCATAAAATATTAAAAACCCAAAAAAACATGCTCGTTAGCCGAAAGGCACAAAGTGGCATGAAAAGCAAAAAAAAAAAAAAAAAAAAAAAAAAGTAATCAGCTGTTTGCTATAATAGTAATCAGCTGTTTGCTATAATAGTTCTATATTTTAGGCAGCGTTTTGTTTAGTGTAGGCCTGAACATTGCTGATTTTTTTAACCTTTATTATAACTGCGGTTATAAAATATACGAAATAATTTTATTTGGACATTTAACATTATTTACCATCTTAGCTTTGAGTTTAGTATTAATCCTAACCTTTATTGTAAAGAAAACATAACATATGTGTGCAGAAGGGGCCAACGGGGTTGGCGAGCTAGGGTCTCCTCTAGTTCTACTAATATATTTCGTACACTTACGGAGCTTTTGGTTGAAACCCTAAAACACGTAAACTTAATTTTGGAAATTAGCTCAACTCATGTCAACGGTTCAGCTGCTTGAACGAATTATGTTGTTCTTTAAAACTCTTACTATTCTTCTAAACTATTAATTAATTTGTTTATTTTCCCTACTAATTTGAGACTATACCAATTGAATTGAAATAAATACAGTACGTATGGAAGAAGTGTACACTATTTGCGCAATTTTTTCCTATTCATATAGTATAACCATTCACTACAATATTCGTATTTTAAGTCATATTTTACGAGCCAAAGTTTAAACGTAATAGTTTCAGACACCATTAAATGATACACACTTTAACAAAGGGGTAAATAGCGTTGTGTTTGCCATAATATATGTGCATTACTGTAATTCTATTCCAAGCCAACAATGCTATCGTTTCACTTAATAATCAAATCACACATGCAGCTTCAACATTATCTAATGTGTGTTCAGCAATGCACACTAATAATTCACCCCAGTATTGTTTCGCTTGATAGTCTTCAAATGAGAGAGAGAGAGAGAGAGACAGATCGATTTACAGTTGTTCGTGTCCCCTTTTTCACTTAACCATACAGCATTAATATTTGTATACATATTTTTTTAATTTTATTTTAACGAATTTTATTAATTCTGCTTTGAATTACATTTGACAAAATAAGCCCAACAAACAATACATAATATATCATTGATAAATAAAATACAAACATAAAATTACCTTCTAACTATACTATTTAAAAAAAAAGTGATAAAATATACACACATCTTAATCAATAAACAAATATGCTGCTTCAAGAACAGAAATTTCAACAAAAACTTTAGAAAAAAAAGGACAAAAGGATTTAACACAAAAACATTGTTTGTCAAACTATCATCAATTATATTGGCAGAATTAATTAGGTACCCCTTAGGAAAAGCCTGATTTGGGGTTAGGCCTACCGTCGAGAAATGAAGAACCAGTGGCAGAAGCAGAAAATAAGTACTTGATACTAAAAATTACTTGAAATAGAAACAGAAAAAATTACTATTCTGTAATTCTGTGCCCAAGTTTAATTTTGATATGTTGTTTTTTTTTAGATTTCACTATAATAGTTTTTCAACATTTTCCTGAGCAAAAATCGATTTTGAAATCGCTTTAAGAAATTTATTTGATGACTTTGAGTCTATCACTTCAGGCGGCAAACTATTCGAAAGCTTTGGTGCCATGTAGACGGAAGATCTTTTAAATGACTCCATGTACGGTCTCGGCTGTTCAAATCAGCAATTTAACTAGCTGGTTTGAACACTTTTTTGGTTACCATCTCCATAGTATACTTTTAAATGAACATAAACAAACAAAATATGATTCGGTCACGCAGCTGAACCGCTGACGAGAGTTGAGCGAATTTCCAGAATTAAGTTTTTGTGTTTCGGGGTTTCAACCAACTATTTGGGAAATTGGTCTACTCACGAAGGCGCTAAATAGCTGACTGCTAGTTGGATTTTTTGCTATAGCGAACTCGTCCCAGAGTCTTATGGAACAACGTGCTTACCCAACTTGAACTAAAAGCGGCCGTTAGACAATCTTTTTTGAGGCATTCAAAAGTGTATATTTGTATATCTTTGAAGTTAGGGCAAAAGGGCTTAAGTCAGAAATTGTTAACGATACAGGAGAAGCACTCAAAGTTTTGACAAACTCATGGCTTGCATTGAAAACAGCGAGAAGAGAGGGGCGAGATAGGCAATACGGTAGCACGTAACTAAAGTGCTGTTTTCTTCTCAGTTCTTATTGACAAGCCGTAGCCGAGTGGATAGCGTAGAATCTTCCTGATCAGAAGATACTGGGTTCGAATCTCGGCTAGACCAGGTAACTTTTCATATCTGTGGTTTGAGGGTAGGAGGGCGGTAGTAAAGCAAACGGTAGTTGGCTCGCTTCCAAGCTGACGGGATGTGACTAGTTACCTGGTCTCAGTTTTGGGATGTTTTGCATAATTTTTATAAGATATTTATGTATGTGTATATATACATTGCAATGAACTTCCCATCGTAACTCCTTAACCTTGGGAACATTTACAATTTACAAACAAGTCTTTTTTCAATTTTCTATCTACAGCTGTTTCCCCAGGTATTTTTAGTTCATATATTTGCAAAATAAAAAGTTTGTACCACCTACTGGAAGTATTTAGCTTCTTTCATTTATTTAGCCTAGATAGTACAACTTCCTTCAGAATGTCCAGCAGCCCGGACACCCTGGAACTTTTTATTATAACTTCCAGTAAATTTCTTAATTTTTTAGAATTTTCCCCGCTCAGTTCAGGGTTTACACTGTATTTTATTTTTAATTGATCCCTGAGACGTAGGTTTCTGGAACTGACCTTAAAACCCTTATTATTTGTGCTGTGATATTTATTATACCTGAAATACAGTTTATAAGTGATAGTGAATGCCTAAATATTGGATATGATTAAAAAAACTAAGGTAAGTATTTAAGATAAATTTTTCTACTATATACAAAACAATTTTATTTACCAAATAACTAAAAATTTCAAAATCAATGCGGGTTGTCTTTTCCCGACTTAAATAAAATTACAATTCTTTTACTATTTAGATATCTTATCCTATTATGCAGATTGAACCTTATTTATTTATTTTTTATATTTGAACGTTTATTTGAAAAAAGATTTTTCTCCATTATTTGGAATTCAATTTTAATTTTCTTATAGTATGTTATTTTAAATCATTCAAAAATACTAGCTTCCTCTACCCAGCTTAAAAAAGTATTGATAAACTATATCGTTATTCTATATCAGGCAACTTTCTATTAGCAGGTGAAATTATTAATTTAACTTTCCAACCTTATGGTCCATTGTTCATCGTTCAGGCGCGAAGTATTTCCCTGACGTTCACTGGTAAGATGGATGTCTTCCCGTCGCGATTATCCTGGAACCGCTCTCTGGAGTTGGCTGGAACTTCGTCTTGTAGGTGTTCTGCTTTTAAAGTTGAGTAGTCTCTTTTGATTCTTCCTCGAGGTATATCTCGACGTTCATAACTTGGATATGAAATAGAAATGAGTTATGACAATTTTGATTTGTCCAATACACATTTCAAAGTCAATCTGTTCATTTGTGTAGCTAATTATTTGTAGCAATAGTTACTCGCAAGAGGATTAAAAAAGAATGTATTAAGCTGCAAACATAAGAGCGACATCTTTTAACCAGTCTATTCCATCCATCGCTCACTACCGATTAAAACACATGTGGCCCGGATGTAGGGTAATTCCCTTCCACGTGTACCACCCGATGTCCTAAAATTCCCTCGCGAACGCTTAATTTAATCCGCGTTTCGAAAGCATTTCTGTTTTACTTCAATTTTACTAATATTTTATTATTTGAACTAATTTCTTTTTTGTATGATTTTACACACTTTTTTGTCTTGCGAAACTGTCACTTTTCGTCAACGGGTTTTCTCGCGATGTTTATCAATACTTTTTTTATTCTGAGCATTACACATTATTATTTTAACCCTATCACTTTCACCTACTTTAATTGCGTGAGTTTGAAAAATGTAGAGTTTTATACACAATTATAAAAATTCACATTTCTTACCTTACAACGAAAATATTCCGTTGTAACATATTATACATATTTTTTTTTAAACCACGAAAATTTGTTTATATAACTTCCACTTTTTTACCATTTAAATTTGACTGCGTAACCATTGAAGTCGCAAACAATATATATTTTATTCGTACAATAACAATTCGTTAACAATTTCTGACTTAAGCCCTTTTACCCAAACTTCAAAGATGTATAATTTTTAATAAAAACCCCAAAACGTGGTCGGTGCTCATTTAGCACACCCGACCTTATATCTCACCCTAAGAACCAATGCAGTAGCAAATATATCCTATGCAAATTCGCAAAAAAATCCTGCAATCTTGAAATACGTGCTTTACGCTTGTAACGATTTCTTTAAATATTGTTAAAAATGTAGTATAAAAGTAATATTTGCGATGTTGAGCGAAGCGAGCAGGGGTGAACCCATAGTATTACACATTATAACTTAGGTCTACGCCTAAGCAAAACTCCGCCTAAAAATTAAAAACACAAATTGTTTCAAAGTATAAAATCAGTTATTAATAGAAATTCCACCGAGACAAATTCTTAACGAAAGTTTTAATGAAAGTTTGGAAATGCCATTTAATAAAACATGTTTAGGTTTTTACTTTCTCCACCCTATACGTAGTATATGGAGAAAGTATTGTTTTCGTAAAAATGTTCGAATTTGAATTTTCAGTTGAATTATCTGTTTTGGTGCTCCCAGAACCCCAAAAAATTGTTTAGTGCAATTATCTGTGTTGGTGCTCCCTGAACCCAAAAATATTTTTAGTGGAATTTTTTGTTTTGGTGCTCCCTGAACCCAAAAACGTGTTTTTAGAGTGGTGTCTGTCTGTCAGTCTGTCTGTATGTATACACGACCAGAGAGGACACTATTGGTCCGATTTTCATGAAATTTGGTATGTAGGTACTAAACCCTAATATCTCCAGGCGATTTTTTCATTTTTTGGAATTTTTAATTTTTAAGGGTAATTTACCCCTAAAAACCGATAAAAAACGACAAAAATGCAAATTTCTCAAAAACGGCTCTAACGATTTTGATCAAATTTTCAGTATTTATAGTGCTTAAGATGCCAAACAAAATGACACCACCCGCTTCTATCAAAACTTTGGCTTTTTATAATTATGGGGAAATGTTTAAAAATAAACAAGTTTGTGTTGTCAATCTAGCATCGCGGCGGCGGCCGCACGGGGTAGCTCCACGGTAGCGAGCTAATAATTCAAAGGTCGCGCGATCGAATCCCGCCTGGGACAATAATTTTTTTATACGATTGACATAGGTAGAATATTTTTTTTGTTTTGTTCTAAAAAGTAGTAAAAAATAAAATGATTAAAAACAATATTATTTTGACTACAGTAAGTTGGGAGAAAGTTTGTGTCAGTTAACTGATACCGTTTATTGTGTATTATATTGTGTATTTTTAATCCCGTTGATTTGTGTTGTAAATCAACACATTCTGTTAAATGTGTTATTGATTTATGTTTGTCGTTCTCACATATTTTTCTCCTTTCATTTGCTTAATACTATCTCAATCTTCAAATAAATAAGAAAAATGAAACCCGGTGAAAATAAAAAATGTGTGCGGTGTGGGACCCATATCAGGAACGAAGTGCATCACGCCTTAAACAATCATGTAGCCTTAAATAATTTCCGATATGGGTCGGAGCCTTAAATAAATTCTGGAATGCAACTGTGTCTTAAATAAC
>JAGFPH010003379.1:19984-41064 GCA_018207615.1 Philaenus spumarius | reverse complement strand
GTGCGCACCTCCTTAAAATTGTTGCTTTTGCCGTACCGGTCGGTGCATTGTGCGCACCTCCTTAAAATTGTTGCTTTCGCCGTACCGGTCGGTGCAGTGTGCGCACCTCCTTAAAATTGTTGCTTTTGCCGTACCGGTCGGTGCAGTGTGAGCGTAGCTTTTGGCAGCTATTCAGTTAATTCGTGACTAACCCAATTTCCTAAATAGTTAGTTGAAACCCTTAAATTTCTTAACTTAATTGTGAAATTGACTCAACTTAAGTGAGCTTTGAATGTGTTTGTTTTCATTTTGTTTAAGTAACATAAAAAACCTGTTTGATGTGAAAAATAATTAACTGATTCTAAATTTCCGAAGTTGGTTGCTGTGGGGTAGATGCATCCAACAATCGTGTGTTGGTTCAGAGTAGGCCACACCTATCAGCTGTTTTATTACTAGGGGAAACCCCTGCGTGCTCTTCACGCCAACCCCATTGGGACCTTCTATACACATAATCATGTTAATGTTTTCTTTATGATAAAGGTGTAGGATTGATAATAACCCGAAAGCTAAGATGGTAAATACTGTGAAATGTTCAAATCAAATTATTTCGTAAATTTTATAACAACAGTTTCAGAGGTCCAGCAAGGCGCAGGTCTACACTTGAATAAAAACATTAACCTAAAAGTTAGAAATACAAATAATTGCTTCAAAGTTTGAAATCAGCCTTTAGTGGAAATATTAGAGCAAACAGCTGTTTTATCTGTTATTTTATTCAATCGGTTGGTAAGGTAATGAATGTAAATACATGTGTTGGTTCATCAGTCTAGCCCTAACCTAAGATATTTTCCTATTGAATTTACAAATATTGAAATAAAAATGTTTTTATCGAAATGAATTATAGAATATTGTACTCAGGGATGGTGTAGATTTTAATTTAGTAAAACTATTTTTTCAATCGGTTCAGTAGTTCCGTACATACAAACAAACAAATTTTACCTCTTTATAATGTTAGTATAGGTAGGGTTGAGAGTAAACCACCGTACATTGACCGTTTTCAACCCTTAAAATCTATATTTTGCAACATCCTTTCTTAGCGCACTTCTAACTATCGGTATGAAGGTACCTGGAAAATTTAGCTATCATAGTTTTGGCTGCCAGTTGATTATGCTGTATAGGACTTCTTGTTATATATACAAACACAGATGTATTTATTTAACGATTTAATTAATAAAGTTTATGCATTCAAATAGCAAACAATGTTTTGTATAATGACCACTGTATAATGACGTCAGCTTGCATAGAGCACTAAAGGGAAGACTACATTAGCATGTTTATATTGTACAAGTAGGCTACACGGTCACTAAACTAACCTAACAACGTACTGTACATAGTCTTATTGAAGTTAGCTTTATACTGGAGTGATAGTGTTAATTTTATGTTCTGTCTATTCAAAATAGTAATTGTAAATTACTTGACGAAGTATTAAAAAACCCTATTTATTAGTGAATTTCCATAGGAAAAATGAGCTGCAAAGTGACCCTTATGGTGAGACCTATGGTCGGGAGTGGTCAATGAGCACCGATCATGAACACCAGAACACGTTTTTGGGGTGTTTTTAAAAGTTATATATGTGTTCGCACTCTAACCGCCACATTTGACGTAAGTTTTCTAAGTCGTTTGGACGAGTTCGTTAGCCAAAAAATCAAACAAACTGAAGCACGTTTTTGACTAAATTTTTCGTAGTAGGCCTAGAATGAAAATTTGTAGGGGTTTATCTCAAAAATAAATATTGAAGATTATTCTGCTGATTTTCTTTTTTACATGACCTTATAGCCTGTCCGGTTCCCCCAAAAATAGATCAAAAGGTAAAGTACAATAAACGCACTCGGTTCAGTTACACCTGTCCCTTCCGAGCGAAGTGAAGCAGTCCATAATCCGAGGCCACAAGGTCGAACTCACAAAACGGAACGAAGTTGACAGATCATTAGCACGGAACGCTAAATATTTAGGGTTCGAATTCCGGTCTTGGTTTATGTTTTTCTTTTGTAATTTTGTTTATCCATATCTACACTATGGACTAGTTCTTTGGGAAGATCGTCAGTTAGGAATTCGCAAACGATTTTTGTCGTAAAAAAAGCTATAAGGATAATTAGCAGGTCTTAAAAAAGCTGAGTCACGTACGGTTGCGTTTACATATCTTCGAGTTCTTACACATCCTCTATTTCAGTCAATTATGATCGTATCCAAAATAAAGTTATACACAGTTAGGCTAACAACAGGCGAGACACCGGAGTACGGTACACTGGTAGCGGTCGGTGTCCGGTAGCCGACTCAGACACTGCAGAGACCCCGGTGTCTCTGACGTCACAGCTACGTTCTATTTATTTTCGAAACATTCAGAATGTTCATAGTTCCTGTCAGTAGGCTTAGGCTATATAATTTATAAATGTACAGAAGACTTCATTGCAGCAATGTTTTTCAAAAGTTTTATTAGAATACTCACCGCTTGTTACGTCCATACACAAACAAGATCGATTGCAAATAATTTCCACAAATGACTAGTAGTAGGCGTATCAAAATTTTGTACTGACGTTATTATATTAAATACCAATTAATAATTGTTGTAAATTTGTCAAAATATAAATGATAGGCCCAATTAAAATTAAAAAAAGTAAAGGTGTGCGATCGTGGGACCCCCGTAAGGAACGAAGCTTATCACGCATTTTCTTCAATTCTTTTACCAGCCTTAATGGTAACATAGGCTACACACATAATTTTAATCTTTCAATTGCCGTTTATTATTAAATTGTTTTTAAACAAATATTTACTGTTTCCATACATTTAATGTTATTATAATAAAGATGTAGAATTAAATATAACATGAAAGCTAAGATGGTAAACACAGTTAAATGTCCATTCATTGTAAATACATTCAATAAACATAAAATGTTGGTTTTTCAGTCTAGGCCTAACCTAAAATTATTGTTTGTATGTTTAATTTATTTTACCTGTCTTAACGGCAACATACATACAATAATTTTAGGTTAGGCCTGGACTTAAAATTACTTTCTAGCAAACTTCCTTCCCAAGCTGGTGCTAGGCGGATTTTAAACTGCTGCTATTGTCTGGATCCTTTTACGCTGTGGATTAGTTTTGTGTACTGTAGCCAGCCTTGACATAATGGATGCGATCTTCAACTTTCCATTCAAAAATGTTATTTAGGTCTATGCATATTTTAAATTAAATATTATTATTATGTTTTAAATTATTAAAAAATTTAAGTTTTTCCTTTGTAGCGAATTTTCATAGGAAAGATGAGCTATTGCAGTGACCCTTATGGTGAGTCATAAGGTAGAGAGTAGTAAAATGAACACCGATCATGGTTCTTATAACATGTTTTGGGGTGTCATTAAAAGTGATATATTTATACGCCTACAAATTCGCTACACACGTTGCTTATCTAAGTTGATCAGAGGAGTTCGTTAGTAAAAGAAAAAATCCAACAACAAGCGGAGAGGAAATATTTTTTTGTAGATTTTTCGTACTAGAATGATAATTTTTGGGGTTTTAGTTAAACAAAATAAATGTAGAATATTATTCTGCACATTTTGTTTTTCTACACGGCCTTATAGCTCGCTTGTTCCCACAAAATTGAACTAAACAGGATACCATAAAAGTACCCGGTCCAAATCCACGTGGGGGAGTTTTACCGTTGGGCATCTTCTGATCCGAGACCGACGGCCGAGTTTGTACGCTGCGAGCGAAGCAAACCACAAGGTCGAGGGGCAAACTTACAAAGCGAGTTTTTCCGCTGCGGGTGGACCGAAGGAGCGCGTGAGTCGAAGCTGGAGGCTTGGGTGCAAAAAAGTTCTAGTGATATATTTCGTACGCACTAGCAGCTGTTCAGTGCCTTCATGAGTAGATCAATTTCCTAAATAGTTAGTTGGAACCCTGGAACATGTAAATTTAATTTTGAAAATTCGATCAAATTACGTCAGCGGTTCAGCTGCGAGTTCAAAATTATTTTTAACTCATTTAATTTTGTCTATCTGTTTTAGAATTGTTATATATTAAAGTAATAATTAATTAATTAATAATTATTTTATTTAAATTACGAATTTTACGTTTTTATCAATTACACTTTCAATTTTATTGCTTGTCCTCCACTCTTTAACCCTTTGATGACCGGTGGTACTTTTAAGTACCAATTCAACTGTCTTTATAAAAGGTAACAGTGGCTTTATTTACAAGTTGAGGCCTGGAGGTACTTTAGAGTATCATTGCAGTTCTGTAAAACATCAGGTCTACACTTAGTCTCAACAAATGCCACCAGAAAGCATAATTTGCTTGGCTAGTGCTTGCTTTCAATTGGCAATTTATATGGTGTGATTTCCCCAATTTTTTAAAACATGTTGTAGTCTTTTATTTGTCAGTATTTTTTATTAAAAGGGTAGCATATTGCTTTAAATTAATTACTTCACTTAATAAGAACTGATTTGTTATTATTATAAACCTCTCACGCATACAAATCATACAGATTCAAACTCAAGAGCAACCAAGCAAACTTCCTATAACCACTCCTACCATCTTTTACTTTACTTTTACTTTACACGTAATATTTATACCGATGGTAAAGTAACTGAAGTTTTGTTAATTTGTCAGTTTTCTTTAATCAAGCCTTAGCCTGGTGGGTAACGTTGCGTCTTCCTGATCAGAAGATGCTGGGTTCGAATCTAGGCTAGGGAGATCAGATATCTAATCATATTCTGTGGTTTGGGCGGAAGTAAAGCAAGCGGTGGTTGGCTCACTTCCAAGCTGACGGGATATGACTAGATATCTGGTCTCCGGCTGAGGCTGTTTTGCATAATTTTACTAAGGTATATATATATATATATATATATATATATATATATATATATATTGCAACAAATAAATAGTAAAAAAAAAAATGTTTCAAATATATAGTTTTTTCAAATTTTATCACTTCTTGGTCCTCAAAGGGTTAAAGTTATAATTTTTTATATCTGTAAAATTGTTTTGTGTTTATGTGTAGTTAATTTATAATGTTACGTAGCCTGTGCATGTAAATGTCTCTCAGCTAAAAATGAAATGACGTGATTTAATTTTGGTTCAGGATGTCAACTCTTTATACTGAATGGTAAAAGTAACACTTATGTTTGACTGTTCTATATTGTACTGTACTACATTGACTGTGCTATATAACAGTTGAGGAAGTATTAGTTCCAGGTTCTATGCAATCAGCTGACTGCGTCGTTGCTATTTAAACATACGAGATTGGATTTTTGGCTTTAATGTGATGCTCTGATAAAGGTATTTACACTAACTGGGCACAGGGTTTGTTTGAAACACGACTGCTATAAAGCCGTGTTATTAGCAGTATACTAGTGGATGTCAATTCCAATGTTCGCTCCGCTCATTCGGTTGTTATTAATTAATTTAGGTACTAGTAATATAGTTAATGAAATATTTATAATCTATTATCAGTGCAAATAAATGCAAATGGTCTACGTAAACCCCGCATATCAGTTTTTACCAATGATATTCCTCTCCAGCCCCACATTCACCTTAGTCTTTATGCCGACGACTCACTCTTTTACGTGCAACATAAGAATGCAAACTATGCCAACATTTATTCACAAAAACAAATTAACGCTTTAATTCCTTGGTTTCAAAGTTTGCGAATCAAAATAAACTCAGATAAAACTGAAGCTATATTATTTCCAACAAAATTTAAAAAGCCAGCCCCGCATGAAGTCTACGACAATCAAATTAAATGGAGCAATCAAGTAAAATACCTTAGGGTGCATTGGACAAAACGTACCAGAGAAGCACTTTACCCTGTTATTTCTTCATCTAGCACTCTCTCGATTTCAACTAAACTCATGATCTACAAACTTTACATTCGCCCTATAATTGCATACGCTGCTCCCGCATGGTTCAGCCTCATATCAAAAACAAATCAAAATAAAATTGACAGTTACAGAACTCCATCCTCCGTCAAATTTCACAATTCCCATGGTACGTATCAAATGAAACTATACGCAATTTTTTTTACATGTCTACGCTCAAACAGTTTATTATCCGTCTTACACTTAAAACTTTCCAACGATCTTCAAAATCAACTTATCAACATCTACGTATAATCTCCACAGAAGAAGCACCCCATCCTACTAAACGTCTACGACCAACTTCACTAATCCAACATCCGATAAAGTAATACATTTTTAATACAGGTAAATTTAAAACACAAATTACACCCAACTTACAACGAAGAACACTCTATACACACACACACTCATACTTAAACAGTGTAGAACTTAAAAATAATCATGTATATATGTATCATACTAACCGCCAAAGGGCTTGCCCTGAGGCAGAATTCCTATATGTTTCAGAAACAATTATTCAATGCAATGCAATGCAATACGTACGTACGTACGTGAGTAACAATATAATATAACAGCTGATTTCCCCATCATCTGTAATACTCTCACAAAAAACCTTTAATCAATAATATATTGTCTTGTGAAATTGATTTTTTTAACATTAATTAAAGAACTAATGTAGGCAATAATATGTTATTAGGTTTGCTTTGAGGTTCTAAAATAAATATAAAATTTATATATTTATATTTAATACAACCTTTTATTATCAATATATTCAATTATACAAATTTAAAGAAGAGATACCCATTCGCTTTACTTCGGAAACATTCGTACAACTTCGTATTAAATCTTTATATATTATTTCTCAAAGGTGTTTTTTTTTGTCGCTAAGAGAAAAGTCCCTTAATTCTTCATCAAAACTATTTATTCAAGCGTCATTTTAAAGCTTATGTTCAACGCTATTGACGGAAAATAGAAAAACAGCTTAAAATTCATATTTTTATTACAAAATTTGATTTTAAAAACTTTTATATTATTCTTTATATGGTTCCTAATGGAAGGCGCACTCTATTCAATCTGTTTAACTAACATAACAGCTGTTATTTAGACGTTTTACATTCTATATGCAAGCGCAAGTGTAATCTATCACGCAAATCAATCAAACTGAATCAACTTAAAGCGTTATAAACTGTTGTCAAATTAAACCAACGTAAATAAATAAACGTAATTTACTTAATTAAATCAATGTATTAAATCAGGTAAGTAGGTCTACATGAGAGATATCCGTACGGGTCAGCTAGTATAAACATATTCGACTATTAATTTGTTTATTATAATCAATATATTTGAAAAAAATCCTGCATTTTATTCACTCACTTTCTAGAGTTAATACTTAACCGATTTTGATGATTTTTTTATTTAAAAGAAAATTTCAAGTTCTAAGTCACTGTGAAGCTAACTTTTTGTGAGTCACTTTTGAGCATAGTCACTTTTATGCTCAACTATTTGCTATTCAGAAAATTTATTACGAAGGGGCTAACACCATTTATAACAAAACGGCTACTCGCTTGGCTCTAACTTTAGTGAGAGGGTCACAAACATATACCATACATATACAGATACATAAACATCTATTTTATTCTGAAAGTTTTACATTCATTTAATCTTTACACAATGCAGTAATATAATTACAGTAAACCTCCGTCTAAAACTTATGCTTACATAACGGGCAAAACTGAGTACAAATTTCTACTCCCCAAATATGAATTGTTTTAAATATATTTATAACTCTCCCAATAGCTCAACAACCAGAAACTGATTCTAATCCAGACTTTACATAAAACAATCATCCCTTTAATCCACAAACTGTGTCCTCAACTTTACTCTATCCTGGTGGCTCTGATAATCGGTTTCTCCTTCGCACGCCAACCCCCGTATTGGGAGAATTTTCAATACGCAGTGCATTGCGTGTTTCGCACGTAACCCCCGTACAAATACTTTGAAACTGGTAGGCGGTTAGAAATATTTACTACTAACCTAGATGCAAAAGTTTGCGGTAGGTATACAAAAGTTGACTACCCCTGGTTTAACTGAACGCCATTACACATTATGTGACCGCATGTGTCTAGCTTACATGTTTATGGCTCACATTATTCAAACCATTGTTGAAACTTTACCTGGCAATATTTCACACACCTGCATAATGACACAATTTTGTAATATCCAAAAGTATGTCAGAGAAGGTTTGATATATTGTCTTTAGGGAAAAAACTAGCTGCATACCCTTGCTTAGCTACGATAGACCTTTTTGTACGTTAGTAACTTAGCTAAGGTTTTATACAGCCCAACTGTATCGTGTAGGCATTTCAACTAGAATATTATCACAAACGCACAAATGTATAAACTAATCATTTTTACTTTCTCCCCCTATACCATAGTATATGGGGAAAGTATTGTATTCATAAAAATTTTCGATTTTGAGTTTTTGGTGGAAATATCAGTTTTGGGTCCCCCTGAACATAAAAAAGTGATTTTCGGAGTGATGTCTGTGTTTGTGTCTGTGTGTGTGGGTGTGACGGGGTGTGGGGTTGGTGTGTGGGGGTGTGTCTGTGTGTGTGTGTGTGTGGATGTTATCAGACCTAGAGCCTAAACCAGTAGTCCGATTTTGATGAAATTTGGTAAGGAGTTACTAATCCACGGTATCTCCAGGAGTTTTTTTCATTTTTGTTAATTTTTTATTTTTAAGGGTAATTTTTCCATAAAAACCCTTAAAATAACACAAAAATCAACTTTTCTCAAAAACGGCTCTAACGATTAAAATTTTACAGTTTATTAGGGAATTAAAGTACTATAAACTATAAAATTTTAATCAAAATCGTTTCAGCCGTTTTTGAGAAAAGTGGGGTTTTCCGTTATTTTATGGATTTTTATGGGAAAATTACTCTTAAAAATAAAAAAAAATGGTATTTTGAATTATTATTTTTAACAATAATGAGTTCCTATAATGAGGGAGAAAGTATGTGTCAGTTTCCTGATACCGTTTATTTATTATGTTTTGTTCACCCGTCAAACATTTGACCGCATTAGTTGATTGTTTTTTGAAAATTTGGTAATTTTGTCATCTTATTGTTAATGAATATTTTACCACTGAACAAAATCACAAAGTTTAAACACTTATACAGATTTGACAGTTACTTTATAAAGGTTACATTTGTTATTCACTGCAGGGAAATAAGTCAAAACCCTAATCAGCTGTCCAAAATTATTAAAAGCACATAGTCAAATTACACGAATAATAAATAAGTTGTGAATACAAAACGCCATACAAAACTCACCGCAACGGTTTGAAGGCATTTAGGTTTCGCATCATTTAACACAATTAAACTGCTAAAACGACTCATTTAACATTTGTGCGGCGTTTGTGAAGGCTTAAGCTTCAAATTTATGTATGTTATGAGCGTACGTTAATTGGTTCTCACAAACTGAGGGCGAGTTTCTAGAACAATTGTATTTCATACAGATAACATGAGGACTAAATTTGGTATTTTCAGGGATTGTAGGAATGTTTGGGCTCCAAATTGGTACATTTGGCATTAGCTCACGTTGACAGGCCCTTCGATACTAATTGATAGTTCCTATCAAATACAAACAAGTTCTCCCGTTTAAATAACATGGTTTATTTTAAAAAGTCAGTTAATTTTCAAATTCAGTGATATTTTGGTTTTCCGTGTGTGTTACGAAATGAAATGCGAATTAATGATTGAAAATAGTAGAATGGTATTGGTAAGCACAATTAGGTGATTTAGAGTAAGTAGTTATGGAATCAGTAATGATGCAATGCAGAGTTGCAATTTTAAATAAACCAAAGTCTAAATAAGTAAAAACAAGTAAAATTGAGTGGGTGTAGACTTCCTTAAGGGGAGCAGAAGTCAAAAAAATTTTAAAATCGTTTATTTTTATTTTATTGATTATTGTAGCTTGTTTTGTGCTCTTTAAATTGATATATATCATCTATATATATAAAATTCAATGCACGTCCGTCTGTTTGTACGTTTGTCTGTTTGTATGTTTGTCCTTTATGCGTTACCAAACCGTCCATCCGATTGCTTTGAAATTTTGCATAGTAACACAGGTTAACCCTGGGAAGGATTTAGGCCATTTACCGAAGTCCTAGGACATTAGGGCTACGCCCCAGTGGCCCTTAAAGTTTCAATGTTAATCTTATGGAAGGTCAATCTTAAGGAAGAAGAAGGAAGATTTCTTTTGATTTTATCACGGGCACAAAAAACAGCTGTTCGTATGAAAAGCTTAAAACAGCTGATTTTGATCAACAGCTGATTTTGATCAAAAACTGAATATAATTTTAGGTTAGGTAAATCAAGCAATGAGCAGAATCCCATTATAATTTACATCGGCCCTCAGGGATACGAATTACAGGCTTTCAAAGTTTCAAATTAAGCAATAGCGAAGTATTGCCGGGTCCACTAGTAATATATATTTCATTTACATTAGATAAGAGAAAAATGCTTTTCTGAAACCATGCAAGCGCATGGTATTGCTACATATCATATAATATGATATGATTTGCTATTTGGTGTTTTGTAAGTAAATCCATTTCTCCGAAAACATGTTTATTGTTTTACTAAATGTACTTTTTTCTCAATAAACGTTAAAGCTAGGACCTTGAAACTTTGAACAAACATGTAGCGCATTATTATACATAATCACTCCAGTTTTTTTTTAATAAATACCAAAAAACAAAAAAGTTAAAACATATTTTATGGGAACTTTTACGTTTAAAAAATGTACAATTACGAAAAAAAAATTACCGAACAAATAAATTAAGATATAGCCTAGCAAAATCGTCTGGAGAAAATGTTGACAAAGGAAGTAGAAAATAATGATAAAAATTTCAGATCTCTATCTCTAATTGTTTTTTTATAAAAAGTACATAACCTAACATGGCGGAAGATAGGGAGGTCTGCTCTCCTTAAGGGTCGGCTCTAGCTGTCGGCCATGTCGGCTGACACTCCATAACACCAATGTTAAATTAAAATCCAAATTTTTCCTTTACTTTTGATCGGAAAATTATAAACGATATGACATTTTAAAGCTATGGTAGGTATGCATGCAAATGGCTTTTTCAAAACTAAGAAAAATATTGTGTTTAATATTTATTAACAATTTAAAACATTGATTTTTAATATTTTTTTATGTTGTCACTATTAATTATAGCGAAAAACTACCAAGCCATTCGCATGAAGAATTTCGTCCCCAAGAGTTTGGTATTTTTTTTAAAACGTTATTTAAACAATTGCGGGTTTTAAATTGATTTAGGCTGAGCAATGTCCGTGTAACCTACCACCGCTATAGGGTGATTTTAAATATTGTTTACGTTGTAACTATTAACTATAGCGAAAAATGACCAAGCCATTCGGATGAAGAGTTTTGTCCCCAAGAGTTTGGTATTTTTTAAAAAACGCTATTTAAATAATTGCGGGTTTTAAATGGATTTAGGATGAGCAATGTCCGCGTAACCTACCGCCGCTATAGAGAGTAGCAGGCTGCTTTTTGTTTTACTAGAGCCGACCCTTAACACGTTCTCTGCTAAGGACGCACATGTGAGCTAGACACTCTGAACACTATGAGAAGCGGCCGACGCACAGTGCATTGCACTTCAACCTCCGTGTTGGGAGAATTTTCAATACACAATGCATTGCGTGCTTCGCACGCCAACCCCCGAATTGGGAGTATTTGCAATGCACAGTGCATTGCGTGCTTCGCACGCCAACCCCCATATTGGTAGTATTTTCAATACACAATGCATTCCAACTCCCGTATTGGGAGAATTTTCAATACACAGAGCGTTTCGTGCTTCGCATGCCAATTTTAAGATTATGCGCTAAGGACGCACATGTGCGTCCGCTTTAAAATATTAGTGATTATTACGTAGAAAGGTTTAAAATTAAAAAATAAAGCAATTTCTACTCATTTAGGCTATAAATAAAAAAATAAAATAACAGCAGTGAACGTGTTAAATAGAGAGGAAATTACAGACTAGAGGTGTGCCGGGGCAAGGAAGTCGAGCTGGCCGCCCAGAGCCTCCAGGGCAGAGTATAGGTGAGGGCACAGTTTGTGAAAGTTAGAGGGACAATTGTTTAATGTTAACTTTTAGATACAATCAGTTTCAGATTAATATACTGGTAGAACTACTGGGTTAACCCTTTCACTACCAAATTTCAATTTGGATTTACATACTGTAATAAAGGTTTACTTAATGTCTTATGTGTCCGCCACGTGATGTCATTTTTTAACTTTTAATGACGCGTTTCGGAGATTTACTCCATCATCAGAAATGTTATTACTGTTGTGAGCTCGTTTTATTGAATGTTTGATGAGCTCATAATAGTGATAACATTTCTGATGATAGATTAAATGTCCGAAACGCGTCATTAAAAGGGAAAATATGACGGACACATGAGACAGTGAGTAAACTTTTATTGTAATACGTTGACTTGGATACCGAAATAAATATGATTACATTAATATGGTAAAGTCAAACGTCAAATACATCTTTATTTTATTCCTAAAAAAAGTTTATATTTTTTTGTATCATTTTATAATGGGACACTTACATCTCGTAACCAATGGCACAGCAATGACTAAGAAGGATTTCAAAAGAATAATGTGTTTATCTGTGTACATTTCGAATACAATTGCAGTTCTAGTCATTTTAACAATGAATAGATTTTGTATGGATATTTTTCGAAACAGCCTTTACACAAAGGAATTTCAGTGCAAAGAGCTTTTGTTCTTTTTTCCTTGCCATCTTCAGCACGCTGACGCATCAGCACTCACTTTTATCCATTGAGTATGTTTTGTTCTTTTATTTTTCGAAGAGGATGGAGTGTTATCATTGAAATTCGCAGCTTTTTCAGAGTGAGATAATTTTTTCAAGTTTTACAGCCACTTTCCTCAATATCAATGATATCAAATCCTATAAAAGGGCGTGTACGTCCGTACTTACGAACATACATACGAGAGTAACAATATAATAATATAACGACTAAATTTGATATATTAAAAATCACATGAAACATTCCTTACTGTAATATTAACAGTTTGTAAAAATATAACAGCTGATTTCAGCCATCATCTGTAATACTAAAAAAAACCTAGCGTAGATTTGCGGGTTATGTTTACAACTTATGAGTTTTGTGAAATTGACTTTCTTAAAATATGAGTTAAAGAAGTAATGTAGCCTATAATACGTTATAAGATTTGCTTTTATGTTATAAAATAAATGCGAATACAACCTTTTGTTATCAATATATATATATATATAAATATTCATTTATACAAGTTCAAAGAAGATAACCTATTCGTTTAACTTCAAAAAAATTCGTACATCTTCATATAACATATTCGATCATTAATTCTTATATTCAATTATTAATTTCTTCATTATAATATTAATAACTTCTAAATCATTTGATCTATCAATATGAAGTTAGAAAGCAATAAAAGATAATATTTGTATCTATATTTAGATATATAATAATGAATATATATATATACTAGCTGACCCGTACGGCGTTGCCCGTGGTGGTTGGTATTTTCAGTCTTTTTAACATAATTGTATTATTTTTAAGTGTTCAGTCAGTTAGTGGTATTTGGCTTATAAATATATAGATCTTAAATAATAAAAGCACTATTGTCATAATAATAAAAGATCTGAAATTACGATTTTAGTAACTTTGATCCCCCCAAACCCCTCCTGAAATTTCGAAATTTTTCATACCCTTTCTTAGTGAGCACCTATGGCCCTAGAGGAAGTTACATAGGCCTACCAAATTTCATTCCAATCCGTTCGGTAGTTTTGGAGAAATCGTGATTTAATAACTTTGATTCTCCCAAACCCACCCTAAAATTTCGAATTTTTTCAAACCATTTCTTAGCGAGCGCCTATGGCCCTAGAGGAAGCTACATACCAAATTTCATTCCAATCCGTTCGGTAGTTTTGAAGAAATAGTTTTTTAATAACTTTGATCCCCCCAAACCCCCCTAAAATTTCGAATTTTTTCAAACCCTTTCTTAATGAGCACCTATGGCCCTAGAGGAAGCTACATACCAAATTTCATTTCAATCCGTTCGGTAGTTTTTGAGAAATTGAGTGAGTGAGTGAGTGGTATTTCGCTTATATATACATATATATATAGATATATATAAAATTTTAACATTTAGGTATACAGTTTTATAATCATTATAAATTATATTGAACACATTTACGGAGATAAAAATTCTCGTCAGCATAGATACCCCTAGATAAGGTCTGTTGTTGTTAAATTGTATTTTAAAATTATTTATTTCTGATGTGTATCTAACTACCTGCCTGTGATTTTTCACGGGTTCTTACTAGTAGGTACTTAAGAGCCTAATTATCACTTTTCATTGATTCACATTCACAGTCCGATTTATCAGTAGGTAAAAATTCCTGATCTTTATCACTGTCATAAATCATATCACTGTATGCTGATGGAGGTTCATTCAGTAAACGATCAATTTCGCTACTTTCCATTATTCTGTACTGGGAACTATGTATCCGACTGTGTAACACCACTGGGATATGTATGTCCCACAGTAACAAATATATTTTTGTATATTTTTAGCAATGTTTATAATTATTTATAGCTAGGGGAGACCCCTGCGTGCTTCGCACGCCAACCCCGACGGAATTTTCTAAAATCATATGTTATGTTTTATTTATAATAAAGGTATAGTATTAATAATAACCTCAAAACTAAGATGGTAAATAATGTTAAATATTCAAATCAAATTATTTCTTATATTTTATAACAGCAGTTTTAATAATGGTTAAAAGAACCAGCAAGGCTCAGGTCTACACTTTAAAACCCTAACCTAAAAGCTACAAATACAAAAATAATAATAATTGCTTCAAATTTTTAAATCAGCTGTTAATGGAAATATTGGAGCAAACAGCTATATTATGTTATTTTATTCAATTGGTTGCTATGGTAATAAATATAAATACATGTGTTGGTTTATCATTCTAGGCCTAACCTAAGAATTTTTTCCGACTAAATTTACAAATATTGAAATAAAAAAGGTTTTTATTGAAATGAATTAGAGCCTATGTTACTCAGGGATAGTGCAACTTTTTATTAGTAAAACTATTTTTTCAATCGGTTCAGTAGTGCCAGAGACTACCCCGTACATACAAACAAACAAAAAAACAAACTTTACTTCTTTTTAATATTAGTATAGATAATTATTCTACGTACAAGCAAGTACAATAACTGTTGTTGAAAATACAGCAAATACACAAATTTTCAACAACAGATAAATGCAAAAACAAATAAAAACTACGAAACATAACCTATTTACTTAAATCTGTGTACCTACTGATTCGCTGTATGAAAGTAAATGGTCTTGTCAGTACCATATTGCCAACCTTATAAAACAAAAATATCCTACCAAACCAACTTAATGTTTTTAATTTTACATGTAGTAAATTTTTGTTTTGTCGGGACATATAATGTCCCAGTAGTAGTGAAAGGGGTTCACATTTGGGGCGTAAAAAGCTTGAACCCCGTTTTGCCCGTAGTGTAAAGTTAGAAGGAAGTTTACTGTAATTATTTCATAGTGTAGAGATTAAATGTATGTTGAGCTTTCAACTAAAATAGATGTTTAGTATATATGATTTATGTAACCTCGTCACTGAAGTAGAATCAATCGAGTAATCCTTTTGTAATATATGTTTCTATAAATCTGATGTGTAAAGCGTTTAAAATGAAAACTCATTTGTACAAATTGGTTGAAAAATAACTACGTAATAGGCCTTTAAGGGAGCAATGAACCCAAAATGTACTGGGTTGGTGTCAATGTTTTAGAACCATTTTCCAACTTTATTTTTTTTTTTTTATGTATATGTAATCAAACAATTGGCCAGCAGTTTGTTGTCACTGATCAGTTGTTAGTTGTTGTACGCACAACTTTACTTTATGACTGACTCCATGCCCACGTTGTGTTTTGTGGTTCAGTTTAGTGATTTAGTTTAGTAATTTAGATTTAGTCATGAAGCAATCAACTAAAAAACGGTATTCAAGAAACAGAGTTAGTAAGAAAAATAAAGCTGGAATCAGCGAAACGCTGGAAAAATGTAAACATTGTTGTGAGTCCACCAAACCAACCAAACATAACCCTACTACTCAATCAAATGAAAATCAAAAGGGAAAAGAAATTAAAAAAAGGTGTTACCTATGGGGCTGGCCTTTTTTAACTGTCAAAATATGTGCAAAAATGTAAAACACCAAAGACAAAACAGATGATGTAAATAGTCTTACTTTTCATTATCAATTAACTACAATAAACATGAAGTTTTTTGCAATTTCCCGTAAGTTATTTTTTCCGTGATTTCCATAACGTATTACAGGATAACTTTTTAAATTTTTGAGCTTGAGAGCTCAAATTTTGTACATATGATCTTCAATATACTGTGCACAAACTGTAGCATGGGAGTTAAAATATTTTTATCCATACTCCTAATACAATTTGTTGCATTCATCGAAAAAATTTAATTTTGTCAAAAAATAAAAATGCAATGTTCCTTATCTATTTTTAATAGCACATCAAAAGCCATGCTACAGTTTGTAAGGCTATATATTAGCTTTAAAACAATGTTTAAAAATTGGAATAGGTACAATACAAAAGGAGTTATGCTGTAAAACAAGAATATAGCTTTTTTAACCCCCCCTCCCCCTAGCCCGAAATGGGAGGTATACTTTAATTACTGAAAAGATTGTTTAGGGACAACTATAAAAACAAATATTTGGGTACATTGCCCCCTTAACGATATCCCGTAGCGAATGAATATAAAGTAAGAAATAAAATAAATTGAATTCAGGTTTTAACTAATGTATTGACAAGGCAGCTTTATACAGACTATACAATAAATTTTATAGATTTTACTAAAAATTATGTGTTTGTTGTTCATCAAGTTTGTTTACTACTTCAATGCTGCAGTTCCCACTAAACTGCCGCTACATAAAACTCAGCTAATTACAACGTCACATGACTTTGATTATGCCATTACAACTGGATATTTATACCACAGAGAAGAGCAACTGTGATTTATCTGACACTTTTATGACCCGACATTCATTATTTCAAGCTGTGGTGTTCAGTTACATTGTGTTGTGAACGTTAAACATTAAAGTCACTTCTTTATACACAAATTGCTCTCTGATATGCGCATATATTGCTAATATCACCACTCTAAATGTCAACCATATATACAATGATACGACAGACTCCATTTCAAAATATTTAATGAAATTGTATAGCGTGTGTTTCAAGACTGCAGAACTTTTTAGCGAATTTAAATAGGAAATACCTAAGTTTGGGAGTGGTAAATGAGCACCAATCATTGTCCCCAGAACCCTTTTTTGGAACGAAGTTCCTTTACGCGGCTTGCGGTAGGAGTTGACAAATAGAAAATGTAACGCGTAACGGAAAACCGTTATGTGATTGCTATGGCAATGAATGTAAATACATTCAAGAAACATGTGTCACCGTCACCGTTATCATCATCGCACGGACACACTGTTTTTAAGGCTCCGTCGCATCTCCACAATTATTTAAGGCTCCGTCGCATCTCCACAATTATTTAAGGCTCTGTCGCATCTACACAATTATTTAAAGTTCCGTCACATCTCCACAATTATTTAAGGTTCTGTCGCATCTCCGCAAATATTTAAGGCTACGCATCTCAGCAGTTATTTAAGACACAGTTGCAGTCCAGAATTTATTTAAGGCTCCGACGCATATCCGAAATTATTTAAAGCTCCATGATTGTTTAAGGCGTGATGAACTCATGGGGGTACCTTGACTGCAAACATTTTTTATTTTCACCGGGTTTCATTTCCCTTATTTATTTGAAGATTGAGATAGTACTAAGCAAATGAAAGGAGAAAAATATGTGAGAACGACAAACATAAATCAGTAACACATTTAACAGAATTTACAGCACAAATGAATGGAATTAAAAATACACAATATAATACACAAAAATACAAACATGTTTTATTGAATGGCATCTCCAAACTTTCATTAAAACTTTCGTTAAGAATTTGTCTCAGTGGAATTTCTATTAATAGCTCATTTTATACTTTGAAACAATTAGTGTTAGTAGCTCTAAGGAAATTATATATGTTAAGATACTTGTGCCCATTATCCGTTTAAAAAAAATGTTTATTTCAGCCTAATTAATTCTAGACTTGAATACGGAATAACTTGCTGGGGAGGGACTTATTTAAATTCAATCAAGCTCCTGTTCATTATTCAAAAAACATTTTTCGTAGTCCGTTAAAAAAACCAAGAATTTAATCGTCATTTCACTTATTGAAACAGTTAAGAATTTTCCCTCTGAGGCATTTGTATATTTTAAAAGTTTTAAGGTTTTTTTTTCCTGAGAGGCGGTGATAAAATGATAATATATAGAGACAATAAGAAAAACCTAAGACACCTTAGTTTTGAACAGCCGAGGCCGTACATGGAGGCATTTAAAAGATGTTTCGCCTACATGGCACCAAAGCTTTCGAATAGTTTGCCGCCTGAAGTGATAGACTCAAAGTCATCAAATAAATTTCTTAAAGCGATTTCAAAATGGATTTTTGCTCAGGAAAATGTTGAAAAACTATTATAGTGAAATCTAAAAAAAAAAAACAATATATCAAAATTAAACTTGGGCACATAATTACAGAATAATAATTTTTTCTGTTTTTATTTCAATTAATTTTTAGTATCAAGTACTTATTTTCTGCGTCTGCCACTGGTTCTTCATTTCTCGACGGTAACCCCAAATCAGGCTTTTCCTAAGGGGTACCTAATTCATTCTGCCAATATAATTTATGATAGTTTGACAAACAATGTTTTTGTGTTAAATCCTTTTGTCCTTTTTTTTCTTTTCTAAAGTTTTTGTTGAAATTTCTGTTCTTGAGGCAGCACATTTGTTTATTGATTAAGATGTACGTATATTGTATCACTTTTTAAATAGTATAGTTAGAAGGTAATTTTATGTTTGTATTTTATTTATCAATGATAGATTACGTATTGTCTGTTTTCCTAATTTTGTCAAATGTAATTCAAAGCAGAATTAATAAACTTCGTTAAAATAAACAAAAATATATACACAAATATTAATGGTGTATGGTTAAGTGGAAAAGGGGACATGAACTGTAAATCGATCTGTCTCTCTCTCTCTCTCTCTCATTTGAAGACTTTCAAGCGAAACAATACTGGAGTGAATTATTAGTGTGCATTGCTGAACACACATTAGATAATGTTGAAGCTGCATGTGTGATTTGATTATTAAGTGAAACGATAGCATTGTTGGCTTGGAATAGAATTACAGTAATGCACATATATTATAGCAAACACAACGCTATTTACCCCTTTGTTAAAGTGTGTATCATTTCATAATGTCTGGAACTATTACGTTTAAACTTTGGCTCGTAAAATCTGATTGCAGTGAATGTTTATATCGTAGGAATAGGAAAAAATTGCGCAAATATTGTGCACTTCTTTTAAACTTACTGTATTTATTTCAATTCAATTAGTATGGTCTCAAATTAGTAGGGAAAATAGACAAATTAATTAATAGGTTAGAAGAAAATTAAGAGTTTTAAAGAACAACATAATTCGTTCACGCAGTTGAACCGTTGACATGAGGAGCTAATTTTCAAAATTTAGTTTTTAGGTTTTAGGGTTTCAACCAACTATTTGGGAACTGTATGATAAAGAAGGCGCTGAATAGCTCCATAAGTGTACGAAATTTATTATAGAATTCATTGTAGCCTATTGGATTGTTATATTGATATATAAATGGTTATAAATACCTTGTTTGTCAAACAATCCTTATTTTTTGTAAAACATGTTTCGCCGTTACACAGACGGCATTATCAAGCTACACTTTACAAACACAAGACACTAATATTAACAACATTTATCAACACTAAAAAACATTAAAAAAGAAGAAGTTATTCTTGTACATTTGTACACGTTATATGAATTAAAACTGTCTTTAAGCAGCCACATGTTACACCAGCTGGTTCTACTACTTGACTGGATGAAATCTAAGGTCTTATCTAGTATCCTTCGACATAGCCAACCTGTATACTAACGTACCTATTGGAGAAACAATAAATATTGTACAAACCAACCTCAACCAAAATAGAAAACTAACCAAAGATGAAATAACAGAACTGATCAACCTCCTTGAAACATGTCTCGAACAAAACTATTTTACATTTACCAATGAAATATATAAGCAAAATAATGGCTTAGCAATGGGATTACCATTATCAGGCATAAATCTGAAATATTTCTTAACCATATAGAAACAGAATATATAATGAACAAAAATAACCATTTCCACAAAAATATAATTTACTATCATAGATATGTAGACGATATACTGTGCCTAATGAAAGGATCAAACAGACAAATAAAGTCATTCAACGGGTACTTAAATAAAATTCACCCATCTTTAACCTTCACAACCGAAATTGAAACCAATAACAGTATTAATTACCTGGACCTTACAATTTCAAAAACTGATAACAAACATCAATTTAAGATATACCGCAAACCCACGCAAACTGATCACACTATACATGCTTCATCCAACCACCCACAATCGCATAAATTGGCAGCATATAACAGTTATATCCACAGAGCGCTGAATACTCCAATGGAACCACATGATTTATCAAAAGAAATCAATACAATAAAATACATAGCCCAATCCAATGGCTATGACTCATCCATTGTTGACAAATGTATTTATAAACAGACCAAAAAAACAAACAAAACATTACCAAAACCTGACATAAAAAATAAAAACAAATATATCACAATGCGATTCTCTCCATTGCTTGATAAACAAACCCGCAATACCTTTAAAAAAATCTGGAAATTGGTTGACCGTGCAGGCCAACCCTAGAACTTCCCGCTTAGTTTGAATTTTAAACGCTTAAAATGAGTTTTTTTGTTAAAATACCAAAAAACGAAAATTTGTGAATTTTTAAACAACGATAACTTTTGAATGCGTCGTTCGATTTTTATTTTTAAAAAAGCATTCTACGCAGTTTTTAAAGCACAAAAAGAAAATGTACA
>JAGFPH010003379.1:5548-16869 GCA_018207615.1 Philaenus spumarius | reverse complement strand
TAAGACCCCCTGAGTCCAAAAAAGTGGTTTTTACAAAATGTCTGTCTGTATGTCTGTATGTATGTCTGTATGTCTGTATGTATGTCTGTATGTCTGTATGTATGTCTGTATGTCTGTATGTAGACAAAGCTAGAGAGAAAACTATTCGATCGATTTCAACCAAATTTGCACCAGATATGTCCAGTACGCCTGTATAGATGCACGAAAACGGGTTTTGAACAATTTTGAAAAACAACCCCCTTTTTGGTCAAAAAACCCCCAAAAAATCTGTTATTATTTTTTTATAAAAAAACGGCTCTAACGATTTTGATAAAATTTGGCTTATTTGTAGCCTTTAATGTGCCCTACCATATACAAAAACCCGCATCTTTCTAAAAATTCTCGTTTATCTAATAATAATAATAATAACTGATTTTTGGGGTTTTTTGGCCATAAAGGAGGTTGTTTTTCAAAATTTTTCAAAACATTTTTACGTGCATCTATAAAGACCTAATTGACGTGTTTGGTGCAAATTTGTTCGAAATCGATCGAATAGTTTTCTCTCTAGATAATAATAATAATATTTATTAGTTAATCGCCTACTTTAATAAAAGTATACAAAGCTAGACAGAAAACTATTCGATCGGTTTCAACCAAATTTGCACCAGACATGTCCAGTACGCCTGTATAGATGCACGAAAAAGGGTTTTGAATCATTTTGAAAAACAACCCCCTTTTTAGCCAAAAAACCCCAAAAAAATCAGTTATTATTTTTTTATAAAAAAACGGCTTCAACGATTTTGATAAAATTTAGCTTATTTGTAGCCTTTAATGTGCCCTACCATATACAGAAACCCGCATCTTTCTAAAAATTCTCATTTAGCTAATAATAATAATAATAATAACTGATTTTTGGGGTTTTTTTGGCCATAAAGGGGGTTGTTTTTCAAAATTTTTCAAAACCTTTTTACGTGCATCTATAAAGTCCTAATTGACGTGTTTGGTGCAAATTTGTTTGAAATCGATCGAATAGTTTTCTCTCTAGATAATAATAATAATAATATTTATTAGTTAATCTCCAACTTTAATAAAAAAACTCTCCTACCCCACCCTACAAGTCTCAGTGAATCTGTTTAGTAATTTAAATGTATTTGTGAGAAAGTATGTGCCAGTTCCTGGTACCGTTTATTTAGATATGACTTTGTAAAACTGTAGGCCTATTAGTGAACATTTTACATTTAAATATATATATTATTATTATATATCAAAATAAAGATAAAAATGGTATCTTTTATTGGCTTTTTATTTCATATTTATATATCAAATTATTATTTATAACTTATTAATATTATAATGAAGAAATTAATAATCTAATATGTTTATATTTTGTACGAATGTTTCCGAAGTTAAACGAATGGGCATCTCTTCTTAAAATTTGTATAAACAAATACACTGTTGATAAAAGTTTGTATTTACATTCATTTTATAACCTCAAAGCAAATCTTCTGACGCATTATAGCCTATATCACATATATTATTTCTCAAGGCCATTTTTTTGTCGGTACGCCATAACTTCCTTAATACATCATCAAATTACATGAACGAGGCATAATTTTAAAGCTTTCCTTAACCGCTACACCGGAAAAATATACAAAATACAATTATACTTAAAAATAAAAAATAAATAAAGAATCCGAAAGTAACAGTGATGTAAGATCAAGTAAGTTGTAGGGATATATTCCTGGCGTTGGCAACACTGATGATAACAATACCCAGCTGGAGAGCTGCCGTTACGCCACTACATTGCTATTTTAATTAATTGTAAGCGTGGTTATAAACAGCATTGTGGATACACCTATTTGTTGTTGTTTACCTTCTGCAAGTTGGTAAGTTGTTTAGAAATATATAATACCAATAACAAAATTATTTCTCTTTAACATGGATTTAAATTAAAAAAACACTGTTAGTAAGTTAGAATGTGAATGCTTCGCACGGTTCAGCTAGTTAGTTCTATAACTCATATTTAAAAAATCTGCTTTACAAGACATTATATTATTGATTGAAGTTGCAAACACAACCCAACGTAGGTATACAATCTACGAAAGGGTTTGTTAATGAATTACAGATTATGGGTAAAATCAGCTGATATATTGTTACTCACGTACGGATGTACACTAGCTTTTATATGAGTTGGTCTTTCTAAAGATACCACTTAACAGATTTGTTTTATTCTTTTACTAAGGCCTGTATAAAGCTCTTTAAAACTTCTCTTATTACTTCATATTCTATATTTCATTATTGTATTCTATATTTAGTACAGTAATTCGTATAGTCATATATCTATTACATATTGAAACTTTAAAAAAGTATAAAAAAACCTAGCATTAAACAAATAAACCACAGTTTATTTTAAACACGCCAAAATGACTGTAAAAAACTATAATCATTTTACCAGTCCAAAGCCTAGATAAAGTGTGATGGTAATCGGAATATATATATATATATATATATTAGCGAGATTAGTGTCAGACCCAACTCAGTTAGATGGCCCCAAAAGTGTAACAACGTCCGGTATTCACAAATTCTGTGTGCACAAAACAGACTGAAATGTATTCGGTGAGAGCATTGAATGGCAATATAACGTTCCGGGAACGACACACAATTCTATTATCATACACCATTAAGGTTTCCCCAACACCAAGGAAAGGGTTAAAAGCTCGCTAAACATTAAATCTGTACACATCTGTTTGTAATGCATTTTACAGGAAGGAAAACTTGCTCTCCGACATTTGGTTTCGATGTGATATGCATACATTATCAGCCATCCTGCAGTCATTAATCATGATAGTGAAATCAGTGGTCGGGCAAGATATGTAAATGTACAACATAAAAGGGTAAATATTTCAAGCTTTTAGTACAACGTGACATTCAATGTTATCACGTCCAATAAATAACAGTGAATTACATTTTCATTTTTATACAACACTAGAGCTTTCTTTTGTAATTTTTGTGAGTAGAGAAAAGTTAATTAAGTTTAGCAAAAACTATCATACTGACTGGTATAGCAAACTGATAGAGCTAACTGTTATGGCAAATTGTTATAGCAACCTGTTGTAGCAAACTGATGTAACAATCTGTTGTAGCAAACTGTTATAGCGAACTGTTGGAGCAAAATAGTATGGCAAACTGTTGTAACAAAAAATGTAGCAAACTCATATAATAAACTGGTGTAGCTAATTGATGTAGCACACTGACGCAGCAAACTGTTGGATTTAACTATTGTAGCAAATTGTTGTACTAGACTTTTGTAGGAAACTGTTACATCAAATATGTATAGCAAACATTTATAGAAAACCGTTATATAAGTTCTTTACAGCGCATTTTTATAGCTGACTGTAATAGAAAGTACTACAGCAAACTGTTTTAGCAAACTATTACAGTAAACAGTTGTAGCTAAGTGGTATAGCAAAATGTTACAGGAAACTGTTACACCAAAGTGCTGTAGTAAAATGTTGTAGAAAGTTTATATAGCAAACTGTTATAGCAAACTATTATAGAATGTCGCTGTAACAAACTCTTGAAGTGGACTGTAAGAGAAACTGTATATGAAACTGTTGCAACAAACTGACATCAGAAACTAATATAACAAGCTGGTGTAGCAAACTGATATACAAAACTAATAAACTATTATGCTGCACACTGTTGTAGCATAATGTTAAAGCAAATGATTGTAGCACTGTTTTAGCAAATTGTTGCAGCAAACTGTTGTAGAAAACTGTTGGAGAAACCTGCCGAGCAAACTGTCAAAGCAAATTGTTGTAGCAAACTGCTATAGAAAACGATAATAGCAAATTCTTTAAGTGTACTGTAAGATAAACTGTAGATCAAACTATTGCACCAGACCGACATCGCAAACTAATATAGTCATCTAATGTAGCACACTGTTGTAGCAAAGTGTTATATCAAATTATTGTAGCAAACTGATTAAGCAAACTAAATTTTTAAAGTTTTTATTATTGAAATGAATACGGATTAGCATGTTAAAAAATTATATCGCATATCAGCTTGATTCCTTGATCAATTTCTGAGAAATGAAACTGCCAATCGTAGACAGACGAACAAATGGTCTTACACAGATTTCACTTTGTAAGAAACCCTACAAGGTTAGAGAAGCCAAAAAAGTAGCACTTTGTGAATCATTAAACGGAATCTTATCGAAAACAAGGTCAGTGTCTTTCTAAAGATCATGCAGTCTTAATATCTGAATCGTCAACATCGTTAAGTTCGCTACCCTAATTTTCAATCCAGTAAAATTGTCCTTACAAATTATTTTCCCACACAGTTTCTACGAGTTTGAAAGTAGTAACTAAACCCGATCAATGTTGAAATCATGATTCACTGAATTTGTTTATACTCAGTATTTAATTAAACGACACAAACAAAAAACTGTGGTCGTAAGTTCTAGTGTAAAAAAAGCGTACAGCACATGCGCATGGCTGTATCAGCTTCAACAACTATGTGAACCATTTATGGTTATGTTTACGACGTTTACGTTAAATTTTGTGTTGCATCAATATATATCCTGATTCTTTCCATCATGACAGCTTTCTGACATCTATGGACAGCGCTTGGGCGTGTCTGTCTTGGGCGATTGGTCTGAATTATTTCTACTTTAATACAATCATAAAAATTAATGCTTCTGTTAAAACTTGAGTGAATTTTAAAATGCACAGTAATATTCCATTGCCTAAACGACTGTATCTATACAAATATTATAAAGAGGTAACATTTATTTGTTTGTCTGTAGGGGGTAATCTCATAAACTACTGAACCGATTGAAACAAATAACTTTACTAATAAAAAGCTACACTATTCCTGAGTAACATAGGCTACAATTCATTTTAATAAAAACATTTTTTAATTCAATATTTGTAAATTTAGTCGGGAAAAAATCTTAGATTAGGCCTAGACTAATGAACCAACACAGACATTTATTACCATAGCAACCAATTGAATAAAATAACAGATACAACAGCTGTTTGCTCCAATATTTCCATTAACAGATGATTTCAAACTTTGAAGCAATTATGTACTTCTAACATTTAGATTAGGTTTTTATTAAAATGTAGTCCTGAGCCTTGCTCGTTCTTTCAATTTTTTAGTATAACTGCTGTTATAAAATATACGAAATAATTTGATTTGAACACATTTAACATTATTTACCATCTTTGCTTTGGGGTTATCATTAATCCTACACCTTTATTATAAAGAAATCATAACATGATTATGTGTACAGAAGGTTCTAACGAGGTTGGCGTTCGGAGAACGCAGGGGTTTCCCCTAGTTTAATATATTTTGGTTTAAAACCGTTAATTTAAGTAGGCCTATGATTAAAACGTATGAACTTTTTTTGGTTTCCAAAAGTTTTTCAGGATTTTAAGTAAAACCGATTAATACAAAACTTGTTATTTCATGCCAGCTTTCTGACTAGAACATTTATTATACTTTTAAAACGAATAACAAAATTATAGATTACGTGATGTGTATCAAATTAATCCCCTTCTCCCGAGTTTTTTCGGGGGCTTAAATGGTTAGTTTATTAAATGTCGCAAAATGAATGTCAGCATTAATTGATTTAATTTAAATAAGAACAGCTCTATTAATAAATGATAATTAGCTAAGTGAATATTTACAACGTATCTTCGCCACTCTTCCGGATATTATAAAATTGTGTCATTTAGTGGGCGTGTGAGATATTTCCTGACAAAGTTCTAACAAAGGCTTGAGTAATGGGAGCCGTAAACATTCAGGTTATAACACGAGCACCGTCCGTGTAAATAGTGGCTGGCTTACCCCGAGTTAAATAATTTTAAAAAATGTGAGATTTTTATATGAACAGTAATCACAAAATGGACGATATTGTTCTTGATATAAAATCCTTATATATTATTTCTCAAAGGTGTTTTCTTTTTGTGGTTAATCGATATCACCCTTAATTCTTCATCAACATTAATTGTTCAAGCAATATTTTAAAGCTTATATTAACTGTTACTAGGGGCTCTGCCCCTGGACGCTTCGCGTCCCAACCCCGCCTCGGTCTTCGGCCTCAGATGGCTGCTTCCAATGAATACAGAGTATTCTGTATTCATTGTTGCTTCGCTTCGCTCGCAGTTGGAAAATTCGCTAAAGAATCTCGTTAATATTTGGCTCATTTCTACATAGGTTTGTAAAATTATGAAACCAGGCTTAAATATATTAACAGTAATTACAAGATTAATTATAACCTCAAATACATGCTTTAGAAACGTGAGAGGCTTTCATTACGATTTTAGTCCTAGTTCTACTATCTTCTGTCAACTAAAGTTTTGAAACCAGGCCTAAATATAATAAAAATTATTGCAGGATTAACATAACCTCAATAATATGTTTCAGAAATGAGCCAGGCCTATATTACAAAATTGACTATTAGAATTTATCCATCTTTGCCAAGTTTACCTTTTTTTTTGACAAAATAAATTGTTAAATCAGGCCCAATTTATTCTAATGCCAACGAGCTAAAACAGTATAAATTAGCTTGTTTTTTTTAACAGTAATTAAAAACTATCCAATGAACAGCTGCTAAAACAGTATAAATTGGCTTGTTTATAAACAGCTGTTTTGATCGCTTTATTTACTATTTCGTTGTTATTTTGTAACCAACATGGCAACCCATAAGACCCTATGTTAAATTTTTTCTAACTTTTAAATTGAAAAATTGCGTTTTTACACGAAATACAACTATATGGGTGGAATTAAAAATCAAAACTACACCTAAATACCAAATTTCTTTGAATTCGTTAGAGCCGTTTTCGAGATCCGCGACAGATACAAAGATAGGTACAAGAATTGGTCATTTAAAGTAATGGGATTGACGAAAAATAGACAAAAAGCTTAAAATTCATGTATTCGTTCGTGATTAACAATTCTTTAATATTATACTTTATCTGGTCCCTAATGAAAGGCGTCTTCTATTTTAAAAATCCGTTTAATTAAAATGACAGCTTTTACTCGATTGTTTACATTCTAAATGCAGCAGCATTTGTTTACATTATCAGACAAAGCAATAAAATTAAATCAACGTAAATCGTAATACATTTTTTATAAACTGTTATTTATAAACCAACGTAAATAACTAAACGTAATTAACTTAATTAAATCAACGTATTAAATCAGGTAAGTATAGGGTTACTTCTAACTTGCGAAATAATCGCGTGGGTCTGCTAGTGTATGTTATTAACGAATGTTCATAGGAAAGCCGAGCTATTGCAGTGACTCTTATGGTGAAACATGAAGTCGGGAGTGGGCAATGAGCACCGATCATGGTCCCCAGAACACGTTTTCGGGGGTTATTAAAAATTATATGTATACACGTGTTCGCACTCTAACGGCCGCGTTCACGCCCAGTTTGATCCAAATGTGGAACGCACGTTAGTTTTTTAATTCGCTCTGACGAGTTCGTTAGCTGAAAAAAAGAACCAAACAGAAAGCTGTCTCGGGACTGCCGACATAAGTGAAAATTGAAATTAATATACATCTTTGGTCATATTGGTTTAATCTGAAATTTGATTATTTCAACACAACCAATTTAATTTGATTGTTATTAATCTGAAAACACTACCGGAGTAAACTATTTTAACTCAACTTACAAAATGAGGAAGCACAATGTCCATTTCAGAGGTATTACCAAGTAAACTGTTTTAACACAGCTTACGAAATGAGGAATCACAATGTCCATTTCAGAGGTACAGTATAACCAAGTAAACTATATACTCTGCTACACTCACAAGAGTACTATTTATAGTAGAGTGTGACGGTAAAATACGATTCACCGCCAGCAAAATTGTTTGGACGCGGTGCGCAAATAGAAGTTTTCACGTCAAAACATAATATATTATGGCCGCTACGTCGATGACACGTTCGTAGTTTTCAATGGCAAGCCGTAAATCTTAAGAATTACACGAACAGCGTTAATTCCAAGATCCAGTTCACGCTTGAAACTGAAAACGATAACCAACTCAACTTTCTCGATTAACCATCGAAAAAGGCACAGACAAGTTCGAATACAAAATTTTTCGTAAACCCACTAAAACCGACGTCAGCGTTCACGCTCATTCCTACCATCCATATTCTCAAAAAATGGCAGCTTTTCATAGCTTTGTCCATAGACTTCTCACTGTCCCATTGAGTAAAGTTGATTACTAAGAAGAACTGCTCAACATTAAACATAGCCGTAGCCAATGGGTACAAGAGTAAGATGATTAACAACCATAAAAAGAAAATGAACAATAAACACATAGAAACCCATAGCACTATTGATAATAAATATGTCTCGTCTGGGTATACGAACTTTTTACCGAACGTCCTAAAAAACATCTTCAAAAAACAGAACATCACGTTATCCTTCCGTACAACCAATACATTATCAAAATTCCTTAGGCGTAAAACCAACAACTGAAAAATGTCCGGAGTTTATAAAATCAATTGCCAGGATTGTAGTAAACATTACACAGGTCAGACAGGGAGAGCGTTCATCGAACAAGGAACATCTTCCCAACAATAAGTCCAACATTAACAATTCTAATTACGCTCGTCACCTTGCCGAAAACAAACATAGCCCAGATGAAACTATACACATTTAGGTATAGTAGACTAATGAATGCTAAATAAAAGTATGCAATTTATAAAGCATTCAAAAATAAACTGGACGATATCTTAAATGACCAACTTTCATTTCACTCTCACCATTTATATGATACGGCCATCAAATATTAACAGAAGACAAACACAGATAAACATCGTTAGATCCCTGAACGCAATACCACAGTATTCAACCGACAATTATAGGTTGCGCACCTGATTTTATGACAAGCGCGATATTGTGTTTATGTGTTGGTGTGATGTGTACGTGTGTATATGTGTATATGTTTTATTTATTTTAATGTGCGACGATCTTTTCGGAGTGATTAGAACTTGAAAATGGAGTTTCGGCTCCGAAACATGTCGTAAGAAATACACGACAAGAAGTCACGCGACGGACCCAACAAGGTAATATTATTATTATTAAGTAAAATAAAAGTACCCGGTTCAAAACCACGTGGGGCAGTTTCAGGTCCGAGTTTGTCGAGTGCGAACGAAGCGAAGCAGCTCGTAATCCCAGGCCACAAGGGAGGTGGAACGAATTGTTGGTTATAACTCTGAAACATATAGATTTAATTTTGGAAATTCGCTCAACTCACGTCAGCGGTTCAACTGCGTGGTCGAATCATTTAGATTTGCTTTGGTTTTGGGATCAATCGCAGCGTCCAGTTCAGACTATGGTGTTAGTTATACAATACCCCTGCAGCCGCAAAGTTAAAGCCGTACATGGAGTCTATCCGGTGACGTCATTGAAGCAAGTCCGCCCGACTGTAGTCTTTGTCCGGCCAAGTACTATTTGCTGACAAAGGAATAAGTCAGTTACTGATAACGAGAGGATAAGGATTGTTCGCGTGGAATGATTTTCAGTTTCCTAAAATAGACAAAACTTGATTTTAGTATTTTGTTCTATTTTACAGCCGAAAATTTCCATTTGAAATGTTATACAGGGTGGTTATAAAGTCACTTCCCCCCCCCATTAACTTTTGTGTTTGTTAAAACAAACAAATATCCTTTGGGGAACGATACTAACTTAACAAAAAGTATCTTTTGAAGCAATCGGAAATTTTGAGTGTCCCCTAAAAGTGGGGGATTTTGGGGGCAACTCAAAATTTTTAAATGGGAAGTATGGTCACGTGTGATACCTCATTTTAAAGGTATATTTAAGGCTTGGAAAATGGCACAAAGAAAATAAAAATCGAACCACCCAAAACAAAATGACGGCCGTAAACGTGTTGAAATAAATCGACATAAAGTTGCTAATATCTCGAAAAGGAAGAGTTTTTAGAAAATATTTCAAGAGACAAAAATGTTTATTTCAAAGTGTTTGACCTAAACAATTGCTTTCAAATCGATTTCGTAAATTTTATTTTTTACAAAATTTTCATAGATGTAGGAGTCGACTTAAAATTTACGAAATCGATTTGGAAGCAATATTTAAGGTCAAGCATTTTGAAATAAACATTTTTTTGACTATTGAAATATTTTCTAAAAACTCTTCCTTTTCCAGATATTAGCAACTTTAAGTCGTTTTATTTCAACACGTTTAGGTTCGCCATATTGTTTTGGATGGCCCGATTTTTATTTTCTTTATGTCATTTGCTAATCTTAAATATACCTTTAAAATGAGGTATCACATGACCATATTTCCCATTTAAAAATTTTGAGTTGCCCCAAAATCCCTTATTTTTAAGGGACACTCAAAATTTCCGATTTTTTCAAAAGATACTTTGTGTTAATTTAGTATTGTTCCCGAAAGGATATTTGTTTGTTTTAAAAAACACGAAAGTTAAATTGGGGGGAAGTGACTTTATATACACCCTGTATATAGTTTTTAATGACACCCTAAAACGTGTTTTGGGGTCCATGATCGTTGCTCATTTAAGTCTTACCATACAGATCACTGCAATATCTCATCTGTCTTACAGAAATTCGCTAATAAATTGGGCTCTTTTAAGCAATATCTTCCGCTTTAAATAACGTGATTTGATTAATCAATTGTTGTCTTACTGTTTCACAGTGGATCTCAAAGTTTCATGATTTCTGCGGTCAGTAGTGCTAAAGTCAGTTTGTTTACGACTTCAATGCTACAGTTCCCACTAAACTGCCGCTACATAAAACTCAGCTAATTATAACGTCACATGACTTTGATTATGCCATTACAACTGGATATTTATACCACAGAGAAGAGCAACTGTGATTTATCTGACAGTTTTATGACCCGACATTCATTGTTTGAAGCTGTGGTGTTTAGTTACATTGTGTTGTGAACGTTAAACATTAAAGTCACTTCTTTATACACAAATTGCTCTCTGATATGCGCATATATTGCTAATAACACCACTCTAAATGTCAACCATATACAATGATACGACAGACTCCATTTCAAAATATTTAATGAAATTGTATAGCGTGTGTTTTATGACTGCACAACTTTTTAGCGAATTTAAATAGGAAATACCTAAGTTTGGGAGTGGTAAATGAGCACCAACCATTGTCCCCAGAACAATTTTTTTGTACGAAGTTCCTTTACGCGGCTTGCGGTAGAAGTTGAGAAACAGAAAATGTAACGCGTAACGAAAAACCGTTATCGAATTGGTTGCTATGGCAATGAATGTAAATTACATTCAAGAAACATGCGTCACCGTCACCGTTATCATCATCGCACG
>JAGFPH010003378.1:133520-145940 GCA_018207615.1 Philaenus spumarius | reverse complement strand
AACACTAAACTTGTATTATATAAATATCTAGCGAAGTGCTCTCTCATTTCACATAAAAATGTATCCATATGCAATAAAATATATATTATTATTTTTTAAACTCTTAACACTAGAGTTACACATTGTATTGTTTATCGGTACTAGTAGTTTACATGCATTTACGTAACTAAGCATTGAAGTCTCCAGCACTCCAACGGTATTTCCTATGATTATTAACACTAAACTTGTATTATATAAATATTTAGTTAAGTGCTCCCTCATTTCACATACAAATGTATTCATATGCAATAAAATATATATTATTATTTAAAAAAATTCAATACTAAGTATCTTTAATACCCCAAACAAAAATATATTTTCTCCTAACTAAGGTAGGCTATTTAATTTATTTAATCTCTATCGATATTAATATTTTAAATGCTAATTACACAACATTTTTTATAAGAAAATTTTATTTCATTTGAAAAGTGTACAAAGTTTGTTTGTTAAGTAATAAATAACCTTATTTAAGAAATAATAATCATTACTAAAAACGTTATACATTTATTTGTAATATTGCGATTAATATACCTTTCATTTATTAACACCAAAATTAATGTACTACAAAAATTTATACAATTTAAAAACAAAATTAAATTTAAATTTCCTCTATTTTCTATGTTTCTCATTTCAATTTGACTTACCTGGCCCCATGTTTGATTGGTGGAGATCATTTTCAGAATATTCCAACTACGAACACAAGCACTGATACTGCTTCCCGACCTATATGTCTTGCATTTAATAATATATGCCACTCCCATACTCCAGCACCCCCCACTTTCAGCGACCTTGAAATCGTACAGTAACTGTATCGAGTTACTTTGGGCCTTTGTACGGCTCCCGCGAATTTTTTATTTCGTCGCTTATTTTCGTTGTAGATTCAAACTTTAATAAATTTATTGGTATTCGAACGGTTCCTACATTTACCATCCCCTGTTAAACAAACAAGTGATACTACCTTATTACACACTTATACAACCATTCTTGTAATACTTTCAAACAGGTTTACTGCAAATTTATATAATTTAAAAGTTGGCTAAGCATATCAATTTTTAAAATATCAGTATTGCATCAATATAAAATTTTCGCAGTTCAAATTTTAAGCCCAGAGAAAATTTAATTATAATTTCCAAAACTGTGTATAGATAAAACAGAAACTGTAGATTATTTACGCTATTTAAATAAATAAAAATCATTTATTTTTTAAGGGTTTTTCCTTGTTATAACACTAGGAATTAATGAGGCTATAAATCATAAAACTTAGTTTGACTTTCAAAATATGATAGTAAAATTATAAAAAATACAGTAAGTTTTAAATTTAGTTATTCTATGAAATTTACACAATTGCAATAATCGCCGATTACCAAAATACAGTGCAAATATCAGTTCTTGTTTGTGTTCCTTGTTATTAATTTTATTATTTCACCGTTAGATCGCAAAACTAGGAAAAAGCGGTAGAAACGCGTTGATAACAAACCAAACCCGCGTATCGTTTTCTGCTGGTTTATACAGTGCTGTCATCCCTCTTGCAGGGTTTTTCCTAAATCTATAATGAGTGACTATTCAGTAATTTACAGCTGTTTTAAATAAACACGCGACGTTTCGGTAATACTAGTGAGCCTCCGTGAAAAATTCACAGGCAGATTAATTAGATACACATCAGAAATATTTTAAAACCACAGACCTTATCTAGACCTACCTAACTATGCTGATGGAGATTTTTAACTCGCTAAATGTGTACGATTATAAGCATTATAAAACTGTAGGAATGTTTGTGAAAATTTGTATTTATATACATGATTATACATATTATCTAAATTAAGATAAAAATATTATCTTTTAATTGCTTTTTATTTCATAATGATAGATCAAGTGATTTAGAAGTTATTAATATCATAAGAAATTAATAATAGAATTCATGGAGTTTTCGTGAGTCGAAGTAGCAAGAAAGTTAAAATTTTGCAAAGCTTGAGTTTTTACCCATTTTTTGCTGCCCCATATCTCGGTAACCGTTGGTCGTACAAAAAACTTAGAGAAGCATTTTTTTTTCTTGTATCTTCTACAATTCGGCAGTTATATGCGAAAATGTACAGGAAAGAAGTTAAAGGTCAAATTTTAAAAAGTGCCAACATTTCACAGTTTTAGGCGTATAAAAAAAGTTGCCATGGGGCTAGGATGACGAAAACTTGATTCATTACTACCTAATTGGCCCAAACAATATATAAAAAATTCAGGACTACTGTAGTTTTTGTAGGGTAAACCCCCTCTATTCATTGGACTATAATTGAATATGTTTATATTATGTTATACGAAAATGTACGAATTTTTCCGAAGTTAAACGAATGAGTATCACTTCTTTAAATTTGTATGTAAATGAATATATTGACAATAAAAGGTTGTATGCATATTCATTTTACCTCAAAGCAAATCTTATAACGTATTAGCCTGGATTAGTTATTTAACTCATATTCAAAAAAACAACTTCACAAGACTTATATTTTTGATTGAAGTTGTAAACATAACCCCAAAGTATAATCTTTGCTAGGTTTTGTTTGAGTGTTACAGATGATGGGTGAAATCAGCTGTTATTTACATTGTTACTCACGGACGTACACTCACTTTTATAGGAGTTGATGAATCAACTCCCGTTACCATTACTTAGTGAATAAATGTACAGGAACTACGTGTTCAGTTCAACGTGAAAGAAAGCTGTTATACAAGTAACACAAAATTAAATATAACCGAATAATACCTAACAATATAATATTGAACGTCCATCATTAACTCCTATAAAAGCAGGAGTTCATACGTACGTACGGTACGTGAGTAACATATAATATAACAGCTAATTTCACTCATCATCTGTAATACTTACACAAAATTCAGCGTAGATTATACCTTGAGGTTATGTTTACAACTTCAATCATTAAAATTTCTTGCGAAGTTTATTTTTTTTAAATATGAGTTATACATAATGTATTCTATAATACCTACGTTATAATATTTGCTTTGAGGTTATAAACCTTTCGTCATCAATATATTCGTTTAAACAAATTTAAAGAAGAGATACCTATTCATTTATTAACTTCGGAAAGATTCGTACACCTTCGTATAACGTATAAACATATTCGATTATTAATTATTTCATCACTACCCAATAATAACTTCTAAACACATTTACCGAGTTAAAAATCCCCGTCAGCTTGGTTAGGTAGGCCTAGATAAAGTGTGTTGTTTTTAAATAGTTTTTTTTTGCAGGATGTATTTCTGACGTGTATCTAATTAATCTGCCTGTGATTTTTCACGGGGGCTTATTAGTTGCTAAATAATAAGTTGAAAAACGGATAGTAAATTTAAAGAAGTGCTAATTTGAATTCGTTTGCCAGTAAAGCGAGCTGTTGTAAAATTGTAAGATACTGAATAACTACCGAACAAGAAAAGAAATATTTATAAATTGTACTTCTAACAACATTGTTTATAAAAATAATTTTGCTTCGTTATTTTGTAAGTTTGTGTTAGGCTACTTTCTCACTATACTATAGTATAGAGAAAGTATAGAGATCGCAAAAAAAAAACGATGTTGAGATTTTTGTGGAACTATCCGTTTTGGGATCCCCTGAATCCACAAAAGTGGTTTTTACATAATGTCTTTCTGTATGTCTGTCTGTATGTCTGTATGTATACAAAGCTAGAGAGAAAACTTTTCGATTGATTCGAACAAATAATTTTAACCAAACATGTAAATTAGGCCTGTGTATAGATGCACTTAAGAAGGTTTTGAAAATTTTTGAAAAAACCCCCTTTTTGGCTAAAAATCCCCAAAAAATCAGTTATTATTTTTTTCTAAAAAAAAAACGGCTCCAACGATTTTAGTAAAATTTGGTTTATTCGTAGTCCTTAATCTACCCTATCATATGCAAAAAAAACTGCATATTTCTAAAAATTCTCGTTTAGCTAATAATAATAATGATAACTTATTTTTGGGGGTTTTTTGTCCAAAAAGGGGCTTATTTAAAAAATAAATTCAAAACCTTTTTCGTGCATCTATACGGGCCTAATTGTCATGTTTGGTGCAAATTTGTTCGAAATCGATCGAATAGTTTCCCCTCTAGCTTTGTATGAATATTTATTAGTTACTCTCCTACTTTAATACAATTATTAAGTCACAGTGAATCTGTTTAATAATTTAAATATGTTTGTGAGAAAGTATGTGCCAGTTTCTCGTTCAGTTTATTCGATGTAGTTTTCTTACAAATATTACTAATATTAAGTATGTTTCAAAAACGTTTCAATATTTTTAGTATAGTCGGATACGTCCGGACTTTTCGCTTCGCTCGCAGCGTACAACCACTCTTTTAATGGTACTTGAATGGTATTTTACGTTTTGATCGATTTTAGAAGAACCAGTCGGGCTATTTATTTTGCTCGTAAAAATAACAAAATGTGAGTATTAGTATCCTATATATATATATATGTATAAAAGATAGTTTGTCCGCTGCAAGCGAAGCCTTATATATACACTAGCTGACCCGTACGGCGTTGCCCGTGGTGGTTCGTATTTTCAGTTTTTTTTAACGTAATTGTATTCTTTATAAGTGTTCAGTCAGTGAGTGGTATTGGGCTTTTATATATATAGATCTTAAATAATAAAAACACTATTTTCATAATAATAAAAGATCTGAAATTATGATTTTAGTAAATTTGATCAACCCAAACCCCTTCTAAAATTTCGAATTTTTTCAAACCCTTTCTTATTGAGCACCTATGGCCCTAGAGCAAGCTACATACCAAATTTCATTCCAATCCGTTTGGTAGTTTTGAAGAAGTCATTTTTTAATAACTTTAATCCCCCCCAAACCGCCCATAAAATTTCGAATTTTTTAAAACCCTTTTTTAGCGAACACTTATGGCCATAGAGGAAGCTACATACCAAATTTCATTTCAATCCGTTTGGTAGTTTTGAAGAAATCGTGATTTAATCATTTTAATCCCCCCCATACCCCCCTAAAATTTCGAATTTTTTCAAACCCTTTCTTAGTGAGCACCTATGGCCCTAGAGGAAGCTACATACCAAATTTCATTCAAATCCGTTTGGTAGTTTTGAAGAGGTCTTTTTTTAATAACTTGATCCCCCCAAACTTCCCCTAAAATTTCGAATTTTTCCAAACCCTTTCATAGTGAGCACCGATGGTCCTAGAGGAAGCTACGTACCAAATTTCATTCCAATCCGTTCCGTAGTTTTGAAGAAGTCATTTTTTAATAACTTTGATCCCCCCCCCCCCCCCCCTAAAATTCGAAATTTTTTAAAACCTTTTTTAGTGAGCACCTATGGCCCTAGAGGAAGCTACATACCAAATTTAATTCTAATCCGTTCTGTAGTTTTTGAGAAATCGTGATGAGTGAGTCAGTGAGTCAGTGGGTTTTGGCTTTTATATAGATAGAGATTAAAAAAAACACAAAAAAAGTTTTATTCTAGTACGAAAAAAAATTTACTTCTGATAGAAAAAACGTGCTTCCTGTTGTTTTATTTGTTGGCTAACAAAATAGTCTGAGCGATTAGAAGGCCATCGTGTGTACCAAATTTGGACCAAATCGTTCTTACGATTCGGCCGTTAGAGTGCGAATACATAAACACATTTTAATGACAACGTGTTCTGGGGACCATGATCGGTGCTCAGAGACAACTCCCGACCTTAGGTCTTCCATAAGAGTCGCTGCAAAATAGTTACTTTCATTATTCGTTAAAATTTTCGTCAGCACATTACAAAAACTACGGACAAGTTCAGTGATATAAATTTTGGTATTCACTTTTCCAGAAAAGGTGCGTCAATACAAAACAAATTTATAGTTGGCCTAGTAGTGTAAAAAATCAAGAAAAAAATATCGCAGAAAATTAATTATTAAAATAATCTGTATTCCAGTACTCTTAGCAGTAGACCCTCCTAGCTTTAGCAGCCGAAAATGTTTTTGTTAGAGCATTATAATCTAATGACAGTGAAATATAATTTTAAATTTTCAACGGACAAAATTGCAAGGTTGTTGGGTGGTTTAAAAATAAACTCAGCTTTTGACATTTTAGACTTAAGCTGTTCGAACCTCGTCCAAAGCCATTTGGGCAGTTTCAACAAAATGTCAACTCCAAACCGCTCTTGTGAGTCAATCGGCGATTTATCATTAGCATCGCAATCCAACTGCTCCTTCTTCCTTCTGACCTGGGTCTTTTGAATTTTCCTTCAAAAGTTCTAAATTTAGACTTCTAAGTCTACATCTTCAGCCAACTCTATATCTTTCACTAAATAACTAACAAATCCGTTTTCACTATCCACAACTAACTGTTCAGTTATGTCAAAACAATGGAAGTGAGCGCTTGGAACCAGTCTCTTCCAAGCAGTATGTTATTTGTTCGACAGTATTAACTCATTCAAGTTTCTAATGTGCGTTCAAAATTTCATAAAAATTCTAATGTTTAACATATCATTTTTTTACATTTTATCTCGTTTCGGTGACCCTCCTAAAATCGCGTGTGTCCGACCGCGGAGATAAGTCAGTTTCATTGGTCAAAATATACAAAAATATTCCTATAAATATTTGTCCGAAAACGAATCTTTTGACTCAACTTCAGCCGACACGTGCAGCATAAGGTCACCGAAAGTAAACGGATCCAGGGATGCCTCTCACTCTTGTTGGCAAGGCGTATTCCAGTAAAAGCTAAAGTGAAAATGTTTCTGCTGTTGGTGCTGATGTACGAGGCCGCTGCTTGGTGGGCCCTTTCCAGCAAATACGGGAGGAAAAAATTGGAGACACTTCAGACAGCGGCTCTTCGCAGACACACGCGTCAGCCGGTACGTGAGGAACACCACCGTTCTAGGTTCAGCTGGCACGTAACCTACCCCAGACGTTTTTGTTACACCATGTGCAATAGAACTGTTTCAGGATGCGCGCGACTCGGGCTGTGTAAACATAGCCGAGATCTGAGATGGTAGGGCTGCCGCCTTCTTGGACGATTCACCATAGACTTGTGACTTCAGCGCCTCCAAATGATTGCTTTGCTTTAATTTTAAAATTTTTCTGTTTCAGTGAGTTTTAGTTTCAGCTTGCTGACATTGGGGATTACCTAGATGCTGCTAACGCTCCTCCAAGTGAAGCATGCGGAGTGTCCCTGCCCGTTCAAGGTACTGAGTGTGTAATGCACTTCTATAGAAGATAAACACGTTCACTGCTAAGGACGCACATGTGAGCTTGACACTAAACACTATGAGAAGCGACTGAGCACAGTGCATTGCACGCCAACCCCCGTATTGGGAGAATTTTCAGTACACAGAGCATTGCGTGCTTCGAATGCCAATTTTCAGCCTATGTGCTTTCTACTCATTTCTACCCAATTTCTACTCATTTAGGCTATAAATATAAAAAAATAAAAGGTCAGCTCATATCATAGGAAATACGGAATTTGCGTAGCAGTGAACATGTTAAAGCGGATAGCTCTTTTGCCTGTGTGCGGGTCGGGGGGGGCTCCCCCTGGGGGGGGGGGGGGGATATTTTAGTGGGTAGTACTCATATTCTGGGCGAGTCCCACAATATCTCTCAGGAGAGAGGACTGCGTAAATGCATTTCAACCTACCCCCCTCCCAAAAAAAAGGAATATCTTTTGCCAGCATCTTTACTGGTACCGCTGGCAAAAGGTAATAGTGAAACCCCATCCAATAGCGTGCATTGTTGAGTGGTAGCAAAGAAGGGAGTTATAACTATGTTAGATTGCTGCTCTGTTAATTTTATCCGCTTTTGCAGAATTTGGCTGTGACACACAGACAGACAAGAAAGCGAGCCTTTAAGGTCTGTGAGATCAAGTGTAGTAATTAATTAGGCCAGTCAAGTTGTCAAAAATAGAAAAATCGTCTCTAAACAGTATCCTGTTTTTTAACTGGTAGATTTTGGGGGGCGGATTAAGGGTCCCAATTTGCACTTGAGCCAGAAACGGTACGACATCCTTCAAAGTTGGAAAATTCTCGAATTTGTACGTTTTTTTACTGGTTTATTGCGGTTATTTCATGCTATACAGTACCTTATCAAATTGAAATCTGTCGATGAATTTTGATAAGGACTTAAAAACAAATAGTTTAAGTTCTATATTAGATCAATTCAAACATGAGATATCGGACATTTTTGGAAGTTATACATATATTTTTGACCTAATAATGGTTGGATTCGTTTTTAATGTATTCTTTAGTAGATCAAATCATAAAGTTAGTCCGTTTATTGAAAACTCAAATGTCCATTTCAGTAATATACCGGGTGTCCCATAAAGGTCCCCCCTCTTTAATTTTTTAACGTCTGTAAATTTTCAAACAATTTTTGGTAAATGTTACTAACATAAGTCAAAGTACTTTTGTATGTGGTTAAGGGTTTCAACCCTCACACCTAAATAGGGGTTGCTGGAGGTAGTTTTTTATTTTCAAATAGCAACCCCTAGCAAGTCGCAAATCATTTTAAAGAGGGTAAAAAAATAAAATGAATGCCGCAAACTAGACCTCTCTATGACTTCTTAAACTAAAGTTATGTTAAAAAATGTATCACCGTAATTAGATTGTTGAACTATCCCCCACTAAAAATAACAACAAACTCTCAAATTTAACAACTAAGCTCTAGCGTGACCTTTTTCAGGAAACATTTTCAGTGTCCTTAGCTTAAGTCGTACACTGTTTAGTGGGGGATAGTTCAACAATCTAATTACGGTGATACATTTTTTACCATAACTTTAGTTTAAGAAGTCATAGAGAGGTCTAATTTGCGGCATTCATTTTCTTCTTTTAAAATGTAATGCAACTTTCCAGGGGTTGCTATTTGAAAATAAAAAACTACCAGAATCAACCCCTATTTAGGGGTGAGGGTTGAAACAATAAACCACATAAAAAAGTACTTTGACTTATGTTAGTAACATTTACCAAAGATTGTTTGAAAATTTACGGTCGTTCAAAAATTAAAGAGGGACACCCGGTATAAAGATTATAAATATTTAACGAATAAAAATTTACCTCAAAGAAGTTTTTTTTACCATTTTGTGGAATTTATTTTTTGGTCAATTATTGGTTCTATGTTGTTCCTTAAGGTCCAAGCTTTAATTTGAGCGCTTACAGGACATTTTAACCATTTGGACCCGAGAAATCGTCCCTTTTAGCTCAAATTAGTTTTTTTTACGGAAAATTTGATATTTCTATAGATATTTGCATAGTGTTATCATACTTAAAGTTATAAATATTTATATTAAAGTATAAAACTATACATAACAAAAGTTATAACGTGTTTAAGTACCCAATCGGACAGTTTGGGCACACAAATCGCAATTCTTAGCACATTTTTTGCTCAATTTAAGTACAATTTTCGCAATTTTGAAAAAGAAATTTTTTTTCCTACTGTAACTCAACCATTGATTTCACAGTTGAAATTTTCATTTTGATATACGTAGTAAATTTATTTTTAAATGAATTTTTGTGTTACACTATACAAAAACGCCAAAAAATCTAGTTCTGTATCCAAAAATGAGGATTTTTCTAAAAATTTCAATTTGGATGAGCTAAATACAACTGCAATATGTTTTAGCGTTAGTTGGAATTTAATCAGGTGTTGTATTGAAAATGTTGTGGTTTACTATTTTGATCCTTGTATCCCGAAATATGATTTTGTGATAAATTTACAAATAAAGTAAAGTGTGAACTATAAGCAGTTCCGCTGAACAAATTGGAGTAGTGGATTATGGAAATCCTGTAATTTTACCGTGTTGTAAGTAACATTTAAAATGCAGTTAGATAAGTTAATTTAAGTTTTTGGTGAAAGGTAAACTTTTATAGGCGCACCTCGTCCAAAAAATTGTTATACATGTGTGTATAGCAGAGTGTACAGTTTTCTTGTCGCTTGGGGGTGAATCGCATTTCACCGTCACGCGTTTCACCATGCATTTTGTGAAACGCTCCTCACGTGAAACGCTCTGTTCCATCTGTTTGTAAAAAGTTTTGGTCTTGCCGAGATTCGAACCAGCACAGTCCATCACCGTATACTAGCGCCTTAACCGGTTGGGCCACATCGCATTGCTAATTCAGTATATTTGCTTTGGGTATATAAGTGTAACAGATTGTCCTAAATCGTAGGCTTAATGTGTCAATGTTAATACAATGTATAGTTTAATTAGTAATACCTTTGAAATGGACATTGAGCTTCCTCATTTCGTAAGTTGTGATAAAATATAAACATTGTACTTCCTCATTCCATAAGTTGTGTTTGAAAACTTCAGAATTTGTGTTTAGAATTTGTAGAATTGTATTTCATGTTTACATTGGATTAAGACGTTAAGTAATGGAATCAAACATTATGATAACGTTCTAAAACAATTTTCTCGTCGTGCTAATAAGTTGGCACCTCTGCGGGAATATTACGATAAGAGTCGTTTTCCTTTTAGTTTTCTAAATTTCTTCTCCAAATTTGTGAAAAGTACACACTTTTACACTAGCTTTGGTTCGTTATTTATCATCGAAATATAGAATAAAAAAAAAATGTTAAATACAAATAAGTTTCGACAAAAGTTTAAATTCTAGTTCTCAAACAAAATATATATGTTTTCCCGACGACCAATATGTACGAGCGAACCAGTTATATCTACATTTACAAAATCTTTTAGGACAATTAAACATTAAAAAAATGTCATGTGTCATTTAAAAAAAATTTAATTTACTGAAAATATCTGAAAGTATAGCTTATTTTTTATTTACAATGGTAAAGGCAGTGTGATAACTAGCATACAATAAAAAAAAATCAAAACAAAGAAATACAAGTTTTAATATTTAGACAACAGTACTCGTAAATATATGTTTTAATATTTTTCTAAAAAAAAAAAAATAACTAGCCTATTTTTCTTGTTTTTACTAATAAGGAAACAAAAGTTCAACGGCCTAGCCGAAAAACAACTTTATTGGAATGTTCAAGTACATTGTTCAAGGCGACGTCCTCTCATTGACAGAAATATTAAGACGGTGCAAATTGAACAACCGTGATACAGGAGGCGAATACAGTATAAAGTTTTTACTGATTTAATTATCCTGACAAATGAAATTCGAGAGACAAAGGTGTTTCAACCTATCTGGAAAACCTTGATTCGAAAAAGCCGAATCAAGGCGTTTTCGGCGCAATGACCCAAGGACGATAAAGTGCGCTGATCCTTAGCCTCGGAAATTATGCAGTTTAGGACTTCCTGGTTGCTTCGCTCGCCTTCAAACTGCAAATATTTATTACAGTTGTTTGAATTGATTCGAACATATTGACGAAGGCATTTCAATGTTTATTTGTTAAACCACAAATATGGATTTTGTTTATTTATAATGAACTATTTTGTAACAGAACATTTCCGAATTGCCTGTAAATATATATTCGTTTTGATTGAAAATGATAAGAGTTGTTTTTTGGCAACATTGATGTGGAAGCGGTTGCAACGTTTTTGAGCTTGCAATTTTTGTTAACTCTCAGGTAACAAAAACAACTACTTCAGATAGTATATTAAAAACCTTGTACATTTATTTCTACTTTGCATTTTTAATTTTTGAAAATACTTTTTTTTGCTTATTTTTGTTCTACAGGTCCTAAAACACGTGAAAAATGCAATAGAAGTAATTTTTTCTTTACATATATACCCGAAAAACTTAATTTAAACAACGCTGCGAAGGAGAAAAATCATTCCAAATTGCTGTCTGGTTGTATAACAATGATGTTTTGGCCTACATATATTTTTAAATTACTATCAACAATCCCCAAAAAATAACCAGGCATAATATAAAGTATAAACACATAAATACCTTTATTTACCTAGGCATTTTTCACATTTTTTCAATGTATTCCACTTTTCATTCAATCACCATTTCCCGAAATGTGAATGAAAATGTAATGTTTTAAGAGACTAAATTCAATATATCTCAAGTACCACTTGAAGTACATTGCTTATGTTTACCACTTACTCTGTACATCTTTAGCTAAATAATTAGGTAGATTTATGTTTCTAACTTTCATACATCGTAAATCGAAAAATAATTTGTAGAACTGTAAATAAAAATAAAAAACAATTTAATGTTAAGTTAGATACAAAAGAATATTTGAGGTTTATCGACATAATTCTACATAAATTTGTAGTAGGCTGTATTACCTTTAAAAAAAATTAAAATCCAGCAAAATCCATTAAATACTTTTATAGTTATATCGCTTCAAAAATGCTGCGCAAAATCATCGAAATCGCAGTTTTTTCTTTTTTTCTTATGATAAAAGTCAAACTTGGGTGCTATTTAGCTGCTCCTCGATGTTATTACAAATTAAAAATAATAATAAATAACACCACTGTAGGCTGCA
>JAGFPH010003378.1:112457-123263 GCA_018207615.1 Philaenus spumarius | reverse complement strand
CCAAAAAGGACTGCGAGCAGAAACTCCAAAAAGGTATTTATATTAATTCTAATTTCTGTCAACACGTTCACTGCTACACAAATTTCGTATTTCCTATGCTAGGAGCTGACCTTTTATTTTTTATATTTATAGCCTAAATGAGTAGAACTTTATTTTTTATTTTTGAACCTTCCTACGTAATAATCACTAATATTTTAAAGCGGACGCACATGTGCGTCCATAGCACAGAGGCTTAAAATTCCCGTGCGAAGTACGCAATGCTCTGTGTATTGAAAATACTTCCAATACGGGGTTAGCGTGCGAAGCACGCAATGTACTTTGCGTCTTCCGCTTCTCATAGTGTTCAGTGTCAAGCTCACATGTGCTTCCTTAGCAGTGAACGTATTAAACAGAGATTTACCGGGTACTGATGTTGTTTTTAGTCAGGTTAGTGGCGGTTTGCGGTAGCATTGCGTGCTTCGCACGCCAACCCCATATTGTGGGAGTATCTTCAATACACAATGCGTTGCGTGCTTCGCACGAAAACTCCAGTGTGTAATCCCAACTGTGACTTCTTCATTGTATTAAAGTAGAGAGGGTATAGTACATTAAAGTAAGAGAGTAAGTAATAAAAATTATTATGATTAGCTAAAGAGGAAACTATTCAATCGATTTCGAACAAATTTGTACCAAACATGTCAAATAGGCCTACGTAGGCGCACGAAAAAATTGTGACAAATTTTGAAAAACAACCTCTTTTTCGGCCAAAAAAACTCACAAAAATCAGATATTATTATTATTACTAGCTAAACTAGAATTTTTTTAAAGATGCGGTTTTTTGCAAATGGTAGGGTACATTAAAGGCTACGTTAAAAGGCAAATTTTGTCAAAAACGTTAGAGCGGGTTTTTTATAAAAAAATAATAACTGATTTTTTGCGGGTGTTTTGGCCAAAAAGAGTTTTTTTCAAAAATGTTCAAAACCTTTTTTCGTGCGTCTATACAGGTCTAATTGACATATTTGGCGCAAATTTGTTCGAAATCGATCGAATAGTTTTCTCTCTAGCTTTGTATACATACACACATACAGACATATACAGACGGATACCCAAAACGGATATTTCTACAAACATCTCAACATCGATTTTTTTTGCGATCACTATACTTTATCTATACTATAGTATAGTGAGAAAGTAAAAATGGCTTGCGAAAAGCGTTCTGTTCTGTGGAGGAGTTCATGAATTGTCATTTAATTTTTAAATGTACTTGTAGTGTGATATGTTGTATGTTAATGTTCTCTATTCCAATATGAATGTTGCCTTTGCCTATTGTATATATTATGTTTAGTGGCAATAAAGCTATTATTAGTATTAGTAAATAACTTATTTTACTCAAACGCAAACGTATGCACACCCTCTCTAGAAGTATGCTATAAAAAAAAAAAATAGTTCTAAGCATTTGTTAAGGTTCTAAAGGTCAGAACAGGTTGCAAGTCAAGTGCTAAACTGGTTGTCAAACCTCCAAGACTAATTACTATTCCCTTGAAACAGAAATGATTTGTTTGGGCATGTAGCAAATATTCCCGATAAAAAACACATCAAACTACAAAAAAAACATGATTTCTACAAATGTATTTACACGCTTAACGTATTAGTAACGCATAAGAACAATGGTTGTATCGTTTTTTGTTTTGTATTACTGTATTTTGGTCATCATAATTTTTCAGTATTCACAGGAAATTTGTTTATCAACTCCTACAAAAATAGATTATACTTTGGGGTTACAACTTCAATCGCTATGATTTTTACGAAGTTAAATTTTCTAAATATGAGTTGCAGAACTAAGGTATGCTATAATACGTCATAATATTTGATTCGAGGTTATAAACTGTATGTAAATACAACCTTTTATCATTAAAATATTCTTTTGTACAAATTTAAAGAATACACTCCTTCGTTTAACTTCGGCAACATTCGTACATCTTCGTATAACATATAAACTTATTCCATTATTCTTTTTTTCATTATAATACCGTATTAGTACTTCTAATCATTTGTCCTATCATTATGAAACAAAAAGCAATTAAAAGGTAATATTTGTATCTTTATTTAGATACTAGGGGCTCTGCCAATGGACGCTTCGCTCGCAGTTGGAAAATTCGCTAAAGGATCTCGTTAATCTTTGGCTCGTTTGTACCTGGGTGACCGAGCATAAATCAGCTGTTTTATTTGGCAGCTGACTCAAACTCATTAAACATTATCTCCATAAGATTAACATGGGAAATTTGAAGGATTGTGTGCCGGAGCTTCTTCTCGGGTGAATAGCGGCTAAACGGAAGATAGATCTTAAATCTGATGGAAAATCGATAGGCCCAAGTTGAAATTTAATTTTCTACAACTTTTGTATTTAACATTTTTTACTATCTCTTACCGTTTTCTTACAAAACGCGCTCAAATTGGGAAATTAAAAATTGAAAAAATGTTTCCCGCCTAAAAGGTGCTTTCAAAATTTTACTGATTTTACAAAAAATAACTGATTTTTTTGGCCAAAAAGGGGGTTGTTTTTTAAAATGTTTCAAAACCATTTTTCGTGCATCTATACAGGCCTAATTGACATATCTGGTGCAAGTTTGTTCGAAATCGATGGAATAGTTCTCTCTCTAGCTTTGTATACGTACAGAAATCCAGACATATAGACAGATATTTTGTAAAAACTACTTTTTTTGGACTCAGTGGGTCCCAAAACAGATATTTCCACAAAAATCTCAACATAAAATTTTTTGGAGATCACTATACTTTCTCTATACTATAGTATAGTGAGAAAGTAAAATCACTGAAAACCAAATTGTGTACTGTAATAACAATTTACGGGAAATGTTAGCTAATAATTGTAAAACAGAACATCAAGAAATAGATAGCATGCAAAACGTGGAGTATATAATCGATCATGTGCATATATGTAAACCAGCTTATGTAGGCCAGGCAGGTCGTAATTTTATATGTAGGTGGAGTGAACACGAAAGAAGTTGGCAGTTGGGTTTGGGTTGGTTTCTAATTTTTTTTAAACCCATTTAGTGTCGGAAATAACACGCTTATACTTATGTTAATTTCAATATTCTCCGAGTCGATGGAAAAAGTAGGAAACTGAATTCGTTTGAAATGTTAGAAATTTATAGATTATTTTGTGAAGACTTTGGCCTATACTAATATTATAAAGAGGTAAAATTTGTTTGCTTGTTTGTTTGTATGCAGGGGGTAATCTCTAAAACTACTGAAACGATTGAAAAAATAGTTTTACTAATAAAAAGCTACACTATCCCTGAATAACATAGGCTATAATTCATTTTGATAAAAATATTTTTTATTTCAGTATTTGTAAATTTAGTCCGAAAAATTCTTACGTTAGGCCTAGACTGATGAATGACCAAATCAATGAATATATATGAATAAAATAACAGATTAAACAGCTGTTTGCTCCAATATTTCCACTGACAGCTGATTTCAAACTTTGAAGCAATATTTGTGTTTCTAACTTTTAGGTTAGGTTTTTATTAAAGTGTAGACCTGAGCCTTGCTGGTTCTTTTAACTTTATTATAACTGCTGTTATAAAATTATACGAAATAATTTGATTTGAATGTTTAAAATTATTTACCATCTTAGTTTTGGGGTTATTAGTAATCCTACACCTTTATTATAAAGAATACATAACATGATTATGTGTATAGAAGGTTCCAACGGGGTTGGCGTGCGAGTCACGCAGGGGTTTCCCTAGTACTGATGAATCAGGTAAAATGTATGTCATACTCACCTTTATTTAAACCACTGTCTTCTTTCCCCCCTCCACGCCCTTTCCTTTGCCTTTTGTTTGTTAATCGAGTAACTGTTAGGGCCTATACTATGAGTGTGTAAATACAGTGATCAACTTAAGATGGCCACCATTGGTATCTCAGAAACTATAAAAGTTACAACAAACTTTAAATGGGGAACCTTTCCTTGTTTTATGAGAAATTAAAAAATATGCAGTTAAAATATTTCTAAATGGCCGTCATTTTCCAACATGGCGGTCAACTTTGAAATTTTTAATGGACACCCCTATTTTTTATGATATATTTGGATTTTACATGCAATTTTAAGACGTTTTTATACTTGGTTTTTTTTTTTTATAAACTTAACCATTTAACCGCTAGGGGTGTTGAAAGTTTCAAAAACTCTTATTTCAACAATTATTAGAGGATGTTTTACCATTTATTTGCAAACAATAAAATTTAACTCAAAGTGCAATATTTTGTACAATTCAATGTTAAAAAGCTGTTGCAATTTGACAAATACTTTATTTTATACAAAAACGTACTTAAATTCTTACGCAATACACAGGGGTTGCGTAGCGATTTTTTAACAGTAATTTAAGTACGTTTTTTTTAAATAGTGGGTGGCAGATGGTGCTCCTAAAGGTGCGGACACAATTGCGCGCCACACGCCTTTGGTTATACTTTGTCTGAACGAATACCGGTCAATTGCGGACACGGACTATTGCGGACACATCATTAAAGCGGTCAATTGCGGACACTAGGGATTACTGCTACCTGACAAGGGTTTGGCAGGTCTATGCAAATATTTCAATACTGGAAAGTTGCGGACACTATCTTCTGGAAAAATAAAGAAGTAATGTGACTAATACATCAACAGCTTTGATATACACATGTTTTTAAGACTGATTTCCATCACACTTTACACAGGCTGTGGACTGTTAAAATGATATCATATTGGCATCTGTCAAAATGATATCATTTTGGCGTGTTTAAAATCAGCTTAAGTAGGCTTCGTCACATCTTATAGCTACTATATACATATAACAGTATTTTGCCGATAACAGTATGATTATAATATTTGTATAATTAATTATAATATTTCGTCGTATTATCACTTTATATAATTATAATAAAAAAAAAACTAGAGGACTTACCTAAACTGTTTAGTCACTGTTGTACCTGTAAAACCCTTGTCAGATAGCAGTAGTCCCTGTTGTCCGCAATTGCCCGCTTTAATGATGTGTCCGCAATTGTCCGTGTCCGCAATTGACCGGACACCGTCTGAACAGAAGTGCGCTCTAGGTCATAAAATCGACCCTCGCTCCCACACGCGCAGACACACTCACAAGGCCTACCTGCTTAATGGTTCTCCTATTACTCACCAACTAGATATTGTGCTACAATATCACATTTTTCTAACCTTTAACTTTACTTAATTTTTACTCTAATTACTGTACTCTAAATATTATTATTCGCATAATGAGTCCAAACATGGTACAATTGTGACAACTCTAAGAGGTTTTACGGTCAGTAGGTTACAAAATCATAAATTTGACTTCTTAAAAATTGTTATTGGCATTTTATTTGAATTAGCACGATCACAATAACATACATAATTACAGTAATTTTAGTAGTGATTTCAAACCAAAAAATAGTAGTAATAATTACAAATTCATTTTGCAAGGTTACTGTGTAATAAATCAATAGAATAATATTATAAAACGTAAAACTAACACAAGCACATTTACATATCCATCCTATGTTAAGGTCTCTTAAGTGTCTTCTAAAATTTCCAATGTATGAAAAAAAAATCAGAATCAATATAACAGTGAACGTATACTAAAGTAAAACAACAAAGCCATGGTAACGGCCGGAATATGTTACATAGCTTCCGTATTGGTGAATTTAACTCAAAACTAAGAAGCAATGGAAATCAACCTTCTTTTAACAAAAAAGGTTAATATTTTTTCTGAAGCGATGACTTTTTTAAATATACATCGTTGTTTACCGTTAAAATACATCGATGTTTTCAGGTCAATATAATTGTCACATCGATGGTTACTGCCGATTTTAACATCGATGTTTTAACCATCGATGCTCATCCCTATGGTCCACTCCTTTGATGTTGACGCTCGCCGACTGTCCCAACCTTCCCCTCTCCCCCCTCCAATGTGACGTCACTGATTTGTCATGACGCGCCGCGCAAGCACGGTTCGCCTTATCTCTCACGTGTTACTTTATATAACGTTGCAGACGAAACTATGTTCACTATGTCACGTGAAAAATGTCACTGAAACTATTAATTTGGTAATATATTATGTTGTTGCGTTGCGGTCAAGTTGCTAGCAGACCGTTTTAGCAAGGTATTTATTTATTTAATGTCACGTTGCAGACGAGATTACTTTATGAAATGTTACCAAGATTATCAAGTAATATTGTCTGCAGCGTTACTTAAATATTCCAAGAAACACATTTACTAGCAAAATACATTAAAACAAACATTTTTAGAATGATGAGATATAAATAAATAAACTATTTATACTAAAGACCGTTGGTTCTTGGTGAAATTCAATTATAAATAAATAAATGAAAACTTTTTGTCTAAAAAAAGTCTAAAACGTCATGATGTGTTTTTAAATGATTAGAAAAACTGAAATCATCATAGTCCAGTCGGCAACTTCTGTTATGTTCGCTTAATCGAACATAAAATTTGTAAACAGTCAAAATCCTTTTCATCTCAACATTAAATATTGGTACCGTTACGTAGATGATATTTTGTGTTTGTTTGATGGTTCAGACCGTCAACTTAAAATGTTTCTAAATTATATAAATTCTGTTAATGAGGCGATACAATTCACTATGCAAATAGGCCTGGAAAACAAAATAGACTTTTTAGACCTAAAAATAAAAATCGAAGATAGTAAACATGTATTTAGTATATTTAGAAAATCAACATTCACTGACAACATTATCCATAAAACATCACAACATCCAATTAGTCATAAATTAGCCTCATTTCACAGCATTTTGTATCGTCTCATTAATGTTTCTATGAATACATTTGACTTTCATCAGGAACTTAATGCATTAAATTGATTGCCTCTAATAATGGTTATAATGGTCTATTAATTGAAAATATGTTACAAAATAAATTTAAAAAGAATGTAGAAAAAATTATATTATCAAATAATTGTAAAAATGAAACCACAAATAAATGGCGTAGAATCAATTGCCTCCGGTAAAGTTAGTGTTACCGTAAATAAATTATTAGAAAAGAAAAAGCATTGTAAACCTGCCTATTACAATAATAAATGTCTGGGAAATATTTTAAATCATTCCAAAGACAAAGTTAGTAAATTATCAAAAAGTGGAGTGTACAAAATTAAGTTGCAAAATTTTTAATGCAGCTTATGCAGGGCAAACAGGTCGTAGTTTTAAAACTATATTAAGCGAACATAACAGAAGTTGGTGACTGATGATGATTCTAGTTTTCCTAATCAGTTAAAAAACATACAACATTTTAGACTTTAATTTAAATACAGATTTTGATGTACTTCATGTTAATTGTAAGGGTAATAAGTTAGATGCTTTGGAAATGTTAGAAATTAAGAGGTTATTTAATTAATAAGGACGTAAGTTTAGTTTTAAATGAACAGATAGATTTAAGCAATTCGCCACTTCTACAACCATTGTTATTGACCAGTTCGATTCCTCCCCCATCCGTAACCTAACGGTATTTTGGCCTAACTGCACCCAACTGTTGTGTGTTGGATTTGTTTTGTTATTTTGTTGTCCCTTTAGTCTTTAAGTTACCTTCGATAATGCCGTAGGTGGCGAAACCTAGATCGGCACGGCTCAATAAATATTTGTGAAACATTACACAAAGTTTTCATTTATTTATTTATAAATAAATATATAATATTTAAATAATAATAAGGTTTAAACTGAGAATCAATCATTGATAACTCAAAATTTAAAAAAAACTAATTTTAAGTACTCAGCTTCAAATTAAAATAAACATTCAAAAATATTATTTATTTAATTTAAGAGTTGCAAGCGAGAGATTACTTTATGTTAAAAAGTTACCAAGGTTCTCAAGTAATTTCTTCTGCAGCTTTAAGTTAAAATATTTAAAAACAATCTTTACTAGCAAAATGCACTTAAAATTGACAGAATAATTAGATATAAATAAATATATAATATACAAATAATTCTAATCAAATTTAAACATAGAGTAATTATTGATGACAAAAATAAAAAAAATTAACATAATTTTAAGTTAAACTTCTAGTCTAAATTAGATTGCACAGTGTCAATTTAAATTAAAATAAATAGTAAAATAGGTCAATTGTTTCTATTCAACTATTAAATGAACTACTTCCTAAGGTTAGAAGGAAGGATAGTTTCTATAAACCAGTTTTATTTATTTTTTTAAATATTTTATGACAGCAGTAAAACTACAATGTCAATGTGCATGTCTGCATATAAGCTATTAATTATGTGTAAGCATTTATAAGTTTTATGTGTTATGTTGTATAGGTGTACAGTATTACACATGTTTTATTAAACTGCAGTATGACCGAGCATAAATCAGCTGTTTTATTTGGCAGCTGACTCAAACTCATTAAACATCATCTCCATAAGATTAACATGGGAAATTTGAAGGATTATGTGCCGGAGCTCCTTCTCGGGTAAATAGCGGCTGAACGGATGATTGGATCTTAAAGCTGATTGAAAATCGCTAGTTTGAAATTTGATTTTCTACAACTTTTGTATTTAACATTGTTTGCTATCTCTTACCGTTTTCTTACAAAACACGCTCAAAGTGAAAAATGAAAAAAATTAAGTAATCGAAAAAATCTTTCCCGCCCAAAAGGTGCTTCCAAAATAAAAAAATGTTAAATTTCGGCATTTTCCCAAAATTTTCTCGTCGAGAGCTTTAATTCAAGTATAAAGTTGAGGAGGGTACGATTACGGGAAGTGCCTAGTAATTAATGTCAGTGAATCAGTGTTACCGTCTAGCTTTATATAAGTAGATGTGTATATAGCAGAGTATGTAGTTTACTTGATAATACCTCTGAAATGGACATTGTACTTCCTCATTTTGTAGGTTGTGTTAAAATTAAGGCAATCATCACCAAACTTCTGTAGAAGTAATTCTACAAGTTCGAATTATAAGTTATTTACTTAGTAAATTCTAAGTCAAATTTTATGTGTGACTATTTCCGTCATTGCCGTGACCTTGCTGTTTTAAAATCTATCTGTTTTAAATCCACGTGCATATTTTTATGTTATGTAAATGTTTTAAAAGTTATTTATTTCGTATATGGTGTCAACACAAATGGAGTTCCGTGTAATTTCTTTGTTGTATTATTCAGATTTTGTTACGTATCACATGCAATTGTAATGTCTACAAGATGAAATCTAATGGAAATACTTTACTTGGTAATAAATAACTAATGAGCTTGACTTGTGAGAAAGTAACTAGTTAAAATAAAACCTGAACACAAAATCTCACGATAAATAAGTTTACTAGCCTCAAACGCGTTTCAACGACAATGTCGCCATCCTCAGTGATGCACGGGCTACAGTAACCAAACTATAACTGAGTATAACTATAATCAGTTATAGTTTTTTTACTGAGGATGGCATCACTGAGGATGGCGACATTGTTGTAGAAACGCGTTTGAAGTTAGTAAACGTATTTCTTGTGAGATTTTGTTTTCAGGTTTTATTTTATTTATTTACTTGGTAATATCTGTGAAATGAACATTGTGCTTCCTCATTGTGTAAGTTGTGTTAAAATAGTTTACTTGGTTAGTGTTAAAATAATCAAATTTCAGATTAAACCAATATGACCAACGATTTATATTCGTTACAGTTTTCACTGCTATCGGCAGTCCAGCGACAGCTTTCTTTTTTCCGTATATTATATTTACACACAAACAGAATTCATTGAATTCAGTCCCAGAGCACGTGTACACGCTTTATGTGATAAGCTTTTTCCACGTGATATTCAACTCAATGTCCAAACAGCCTTACAGGTATACAGTGAGTAAACGAGGAGCAATAAAATAAAAACAAAGTCGTATAAATATGGAAATTAGTCGATATTAAAAACCTCATTTAACATATTAATTACCCCTTGCATTCTTACATCTTGTAAAATGGATGACTAGAGGCTACATTTCTACTCGTTGGAGGCTAGGGTGTGGTCGATACGGTACAAAAAACCACTGGTTTTAAAATTAGTTTCTAAGATTGATTGTTCATATTTTTTCAAGAACGTGTACACATAAAATAATACACAATGTTTGTAGAGTATGAATCAAATTAATGTGTAAAATAGCGCAGGCACTGTAAATTCCTAATTTAAGATGTTTCTACCATTTCCTTCGAGGTTGCCATTAGCTACACACACAACGAATTAATGTTGTGCTAGTGGTTCTATTTTCGAAACAAAACGATTCTTAAAAACTGATATAAATACGTATACGAAATCTACCTCTTAACATTATAAATGCAATATCGGCATACAAGAAACTATTACGTGTTTTCTAGCCATTGGTCGTAATATAAAGGATGCCTCAAAAGTCCGTGAATGGCGTTATATTTTTGTAACCATTGCAGAACGCAAAAAAACTTAGTTAATTTCCCTATAAAAAATAGCTATTTGTGCAACATGTGCGCAAAGTGCCACTTTGATGCACGAGAGAAAGTTTGAGGCAATTTTCTTAAATGCAGCAAAGACACTTTGCGCTCGTGTTGCACTTAAGATTTTTCCTACGCTTGCTGAAGTCGAGGCGGTAATTTTCCAAATGCAGCAAAGACACTTTGCGCTCGTGTTGCACTTAAGATTTTTCCTACGCTTGCTGAAGCCGAGCCGGTAATTTTCTCAAATTCAGCAGACACTTTGCGCTCGTGTTGCACATAAGATTTTTCCTACGCTTGCTGAAGCCGAGGCGGTAATTTTCTCAAATTCAGCAGACACTTTGCGCTCGTGTTGCACTTAAGATTTTT
>JAGFPH010003378.1:96915-107972 GCA_018207615.1 Philaenus spumarius | reverse complement strand
ACTTGACTCATCAATGGGTTTCTCGATTTTAGGAGTACCGGACCAACGAACTAATTTTAATCGGCTCCAGTTTAGAAAATTTTCAAAATATCAACCTGAAAGTTTTTTTACAAGTTAAATATATATATTCAAACAAGTTCAAGGAGTATAAACCTTTTTCATTATTTACTTTTAAAAGCACAAGTAAATTAAAAAAGTATAATTTTAGACCTTTTTAGATTTTTCATCAAAACGCTTGAGTTGATCAGCTGCAGATTAGTCATTTTTGAAAATATAGTTTTTAAAATAAGTATAGCAAAAAACAATTGTATTTGTAACTTCTGTACCAATTTTTAAATCGATATGTTCACAAATGTCGAAAATGGAGTCGTTGAATCCAAAAGTGTTATAGTTAAAACGAGATAGGTAAAACAGAAGACTATTTTCAAGCTCCTCGTTTTTAAAAATAACAACAAAAAATCGTTCATACTTACTAAGAATATTTATACTGGTGTACTCAACTTGTAAAACAAATTTGGTGTTGATATTCCGAAAATTGACGAAACGGGAATTGATTGAAATTAGTTCGTGGGTCCGGTACTCCTAAAATCGATAATCGAAATGGACTCCTAGATCGGGTCATTTTCAAGATAACAAGCTGAGACTCAGCATAAATGTTTAAAATATATATTTTAACTCCTACGTCAAGTTTCAATTCGATATATTAAAATTCGGCCAATTTAGAATGAGCCAACGCTTCATATATGAATGAGATTTAAACTTTTAGTGATTTCCCCTGCTGCAAAATACATACCTGCATTATAGAATTTTTTCTAGACAAACCATTGCTCGGACAAAATAAATACAAATGACATTTTTTGTTGAAAAATACTTCTCCTACACGGTGGTATTTTTTATTTTCCTCTATCTTCATCCCAGCTCGAAATATTAAGGATAATCGAAAAAACATTGATAATCGATTTATTTTTTTAACTTTGGGAAATCGATAGACTGGTAAACTTTTTTTTATGTTAGTCTATATACTTAAATGTACTTATAAAAAAAATTCAGCCGTATTGCAAATTACTGGTAGTTGTAACCTATTGGGCTAAAAGGGAGCCAGCAAACCCTGAAACTTCTGCTGAGATATATTAAGCTGTTTAGTGATTATCTCATCAACTTGTTGCTCGCGGAAAAAATACACTTTCATTTTGAATGTGTGAGAGAAAGCGGTGTTTAAAGCTGGTCGTCCAGTACACTCGATTCCACGTTCACCGTGCAGTACAGATCTTACGGGAGAATAGACATGCTACTACCATTACAGGGAACATCACGTTTATTGTCATGCGGGTTGCGTCAACTGACCGAGCGTTGCATGAGAGTTGATGTTTTTTAGTTGGCTACTATCGCTGAGACTGTCGTAAGGATAACATGGCTTATGGGCGCTCTGTACTGCACGGTGAACGTGGAATCGAGTGTAGGTCGGTTGAGAAGCGCGGGGCGAAAAACTACCGCGCTCGAACAAAATTTATTTACGACGAAATAATAATTTTGTTTAGAATCATATTACTTAAAAACTGTACGAGCTAGAACAACCCAATATCATTTATTATTTAGAGCAAACATTTGGCAATAACTTGTTAATTTATTTTTTTAATTGAAAAATTAGAAGAGTAATATTTCCAAGAAAAAGGAAAATTTATTTAAATTCTAACATAAAAGCTTCGTCTATTAGGGAGGTAGCGCAGCGCCGTTTTCGAATAAATGAAAAACTGTTGGAGGTCGGTACCGCGCCGCGCCTCTCTACCGACCTAGTTCGGAATTTGTTGGGTTCGGATGAAATTTTTTGTTGAAAAATACCTCCCCTATACGGTGGTATTTTTTATTTTTCTCTATCTTCATCCCAGCTCGAAATATTAAGGATAATCGAAAAAAAATGATAATCGATTTTTTTTTTCGACTTTGGGAAATCGATAGACTGGTAAACTTTTTTTATGTTAATCTACATACTTGAATGTACTTATAAAAAAAAAAAAAATAAGCCGTATTGTAAATTACTGGAACTTTTGGTCTAAAATTACCTCTACCGACTGGCCTAAGTGTGTTGTTGGATCCTATGTTGTGATGTCTATTTTATAATTTAATTTGCACTTTTTAAACCTAGTATTAATTTTTACTACTAAATTTCGTGATTCCCGGGGGGCCCTTCTACGGCCTTGTCCCATGTTGAAGTTTACTAACATTAAACAAAGCCTCGAAGGTATTCTCTTTCATTTTGTGTACTCGTTAATGTAGTTTTTCACTATTTCACCATAAAATTAACACGTTAAACTAGGGAATTCTTTTTCAAACACCCTGTACTTTTTATCGATTCCACTTTTATGACAGAAAAATACAATGAGAATTATGGAACGTCTTTCTTCTACACAATCTTGCAAAGGAAGCTTAATTAGGCTTAAAACAATTACTGTTCCTGCTCTCTACATTGTCCATAATTTATTTATGTAAGACATAAACATAATAATATTGATGATTTTAATGCTCTAGGTTCCAACCACGCATTTATCACAAGGCAAGCAACACCTGTCACTCCTTACACTAGATTGAGTAAGTCTTACAATAATTGTAAGTGTCAGCAATATAGATTATTCAATTAGTTACCGTTATCAGTTGGAGAGATATATGAAAACAGACAAACATTTGATTTCAAATTGGCTCGGTAGCGTTTTGCTTTCTAAATGAATACAGAGTGTCTCGCAACCATGTACCAAACTTTACTTTGTTATTCAGCAGGTCAAAAATAGCAAATAATACGTAACACGTGTCCTTCCTTGATTGGCTGATTAGAAGACGTCTGTATGGATGTGTGTTAAAAAAGTCAACGGTTCAACCTTTTCAAAGTTGAATAGCCAAAAAGCTAAAGATTTAAAAAATAAATAAATAAATGTGTGCGATCGTGGGACCCCCCGTCAGGAACGAAGTTCATCACGTCTTTTCTTCAATTCTTTTACCAGCCTTAACGGCAACATACACACATAATTTTAACCTTTCAATTGCCGTTTATTATTAGTTTGTTTTTTTATACAAATATTTAATGTTTCCATACATTTAATGTTATTATAATAAAGTTGTAGAATTAACTATAACATCAAAAACTATGATGATAAACACAGTTAAATGTCCACTCATTTGAAATAAATTCAATAAACATAAAATGTTCGTTCATCAGTCAAGGCCTAACCTAAAATTTTTGTGTGTATATTTAATTTATTTTACCTAGCCTACTTTAACGACAACATACATACAATAGTTTTAGGTTAGGCCTAGAAAGTAAACTTAAGTCTAGGCCTAACCTAAAATTATTGTACGTATGTTGTCTTTAAAGTAGGTAAAATAAATTAAATATACACACAATAATTTTAGGTTAGGCCTATGTTGATGGACCAACATTTTATGTTTATTGAATGTATTTCAGCGCTTGACGATAGTATCTGTACTAAACGACGGCACCGATCGTCTTTTAATTTAGATTGATGAACTTAAACATTTGCAGACGTGTCAAGAACCGATGACAATTTAATAATTTATACCCCCCCCCCCCCCTAAATTGTACATACATAATTTTAAATCTGATTCCGTTTTGAGACTAAACATAAGAAAATACATTATAGTTTACAAAAAACACGCTTTAATAGCAAACTAAACTAAAAAGTAGAAAATAATTTTTAAGTATGAAGAGTATGTTCTACATCGATAGAAAGTCCAGTAATCTATATATAATATATAAAAATGAATTGCTGTTCGTTAGTCTCGCTAAAACTCGAGAACGGATGGGCCGATTTGGCTATTTTTGGTCTTAAAATGTTTGTAGTAGTTCATAGTAGGTTTATACGTAAAGAAAAGTTTAAAAAGTTTCCCGAAAAAGTTTCAAATTTGGAAGAAACTGAACAGCATTTATTGTATGAACTCAAAACCATAGCTCACAAAAACAGCTGTTCGTTTGTCACAAAAAAAAAGCTTATTTTTGTTTACATGTATTACAATAGCAACATTACTTAGCAAATTTATAATCACTTTAATAGCCTACTCTTCAAAACTAACAGCTTTTTAAGGTTAGATTGAAAAACTATAAACAAACACAAATAAAAATGCTTACAGAATTATAATTCAACTCAAACACTGGTTATTAAATATATATAGGCCTACTTAGAGATATGCTGCTTAAAATATTGTTTATATAAAATATATCATAACTATGAAGTTTTTAATACTTTTCAAAACATATTTTCGCTATCAATAATAATAATAACAAACAAATTATTTGACACCATGCATAACCATAAACATACACGAGTTTAAACATATTTTATTGAAAACTAAACAAACCATCTGAATTAAACTAAATGCCACTAAAATATCGCATTCGTAGCTTTATTTTGATATATACTCTATATTGTATATTTAAATACTAAACAATATATATCTTATACTAATTAGGCCTATACATTTAAAATTACAAACTCTATTTGAACCAGTTTGTTACATCCTAAATTTACGCGGATGTTACAAAGTGATTCAAATATATTTTCTACGACCCCCAGCTATTTTAAACCCTCGCTAAGAAAGGGTTAAAAGAAATTCGAAATTTTAGGGTGGTTTGGGGAGGGGGGTCAAAGTTACTAAAAATCCCTATAAGAACGAATTGGAATGAAATTTGGTACGTAACTTCCTCTAAGACCGTAGGTGCTCGCAACATTGTCAATGAAATTAAGTGAAAGTCAAACTTAGTAAAAACTATAAATTAAAACGATATATTTAAAGCTTTTTCATGTTAGATAGTAGTTTACAGGAATACAATTTTCAGTGCTTTCCTAAATAGCGTAGACTTTTTTTCATGACCACAGTAGGATACGCACAGGTATTCAACGAACACTTAAAAAGAATTACTATTACGTCAAAAAGACTGAAAATACCAACAACCACGGGCAACGCCGTACGGGTCAGCTAGTTCATTATAATTGTATTTAATTATTAAGAAAATAATAAATTTTATTGTAAATAAGAGTCGGGTGCGTTTTACTAAATTTGAATAATAACTCTAATTTTATAAATAGCTACCAATGAAATATTTGTAACATTTGATGTGAAGCATCCCACGCCTTTTTCACAATAATATTAATTATTTGATGAATTATTAAATTCAAATGTACCCTAATTAATTACTGGATTTTCTATCGCTGTAGAAAAACTCTTTACACTTAAAAAATATTTTCTATTCTTTAGTTCGCTTTGCTATTAAAGCGTGTTTTTTTAAAAACTATCAGCTTTATGTGTTCGCTCTCTAGCGGCCGCATTTTAAGTCCGATTTCGTCCAAATTTGGTACACATGTAAGTTGCCTACGTCGCTCGGATGAGTTCGTTAGCCAAAAAAATGCAACAACCAGAAGCACATTTTTTGACCGAAAGTAACTATTTTTTTAGACTTTTACTTGAGATTTTTTGAGAATTATTTTTTAAAAGTTTTTTCTAAAAATATAAATGAAATGAAATGAAAACATGCTTTATTCATATATATAAAACCATAAACAAAAACCTTCCTAACTCGCATTAAGAGGGCAATATGGTCATACGACCGTCTTGCCCGGTTGGCACACCACACTCTCACAATTAACATTAATTAAACACAAATTTCTTAACTTATTTAAGTTGACAATAGTAACACAAACATATAAAAAACAAACATAATAATAATTGCAAAGACAACACAATAACAAATTATGCACCTATACTAAAATATACATAAAAAATAAACAATAATAATTGCAATATAACCCAATAGCAAATAATGCCCCTATACTAAAATAGACATAAAAATAATAGTAATTGCAAAGATAACACAATAAAAAACTATTCACCTATTTTGAATGTAAACCCTTACAACCCCCCCCCCCCCCAACCCCAGCTATAGGCCTACAATTCAATAATTGAACTCATTTATCAAATTCCATCTGTACATCCAAGCCTGCCTCAGATATCCTACAAGCCGCACCCAATCCTTCTAAAAATATAAATGTAAGATGCTTTTCTGCACATTTTGTGTTTTTACGCGACCTTATAGCTCGTTTGGTTCCCCCAAAACCGATCAAAACGTAAAATACCATAAGAAAAGTACCGGTTTAAAGCCATGCGGTGGATTTTACCGTGGGGTTGGCGTGCGAAGCACGCAATGCTTTGTTTGTTAAAGATACTCCCAACATGCGGAATAGCGTGCGAAGCACTCAATGCTTTGTGCATTGAAAATATTAACAATATGCGGAATGGCGTGCGAAGCACGCAATGCATTCTGTATTGAAGATACTCCCAATAATGGGTTGGCGTGCGAAGCACGCAATGCTTTGTGTATTGAAGATACTCCCAATATGCGGAATGGCGTGCGAACCATTTTGCAGCTATTCAGCACCGTCGTGAATAGACCTATTTCCCAAATTGTTGGTTGATACCCTAAAACATAGGAATATAAACTTAATTTTAAAAATTTGCTCAACTCACGTCAGCGGTGCGGCTGCGTGGTCGAATTATTAAATTATTTAAAGTATCTAATTAATCTGCCTGTGATTTTTCACGGGTGTTTACTAGTAATTTCCTATCATTGAGTTAAGGATAACTGAGAAAATTTAATAATTCTGGCTGAAATTAGTTTCCGTGATAACTTTGCGTGAATGTATCCGTGACTCAACGATGCAAGTGACACGCAGTTTCATTTGTCTTTAAACAGTCTGCATTTTTCGTACCTTGAAATTTTTCGTAAAATGTTTAGTTTTTCAGATATTAAACTTTGAAAAGTTTGTGCAGCCACCGTCTTGAAACGGATAGGTGCAGTAACATTACATTTCTCACATGAGTTTATCTTAAATCGTCCATGAGGTAATATTTCCTTCAAACGTACAAACGCATACAGACAACTTATAAACCAAGTAAGAACACGTTGAGGTGTTCAGGATTTGAACTTGCTAAGTAAATATCTCCAGTAAGCACGGCCCTATAATAGATGGGAAATGGTAAAAAGGATAAACAAAATTTAAATTGTATGTTACTATTTACTTTTGTTAAGATTATTTTGAGTTTAATTATAATACATAAATGTGTGCGTGAGGGAATGTTGAATATTAATTTATTTGATCAAGGTTATATTTATATTTATGATAATCGCTTTATATTGTTGAACGTATAAATGCGAACGAATTAATTTATGTGTTAAATAAAATAAGCCAATAATAACAATTCGACCCCGCAGCTGAACCGCTGACGTGAGTTCAGCGAATTTCCAAAATTAAGTATATTTGTTTTAGGTTATAATGGCACAAATTATCATGCAAACTAAATGCCAAATATCAAAATATGTAAACAAAGACACGTAACCTAAAAGGAGGAAAAGTGCCAAAAGTAAGATAGGCCTAGCATTTAAGAAATTAGCCTACCCTATTATCTAAGAAAATTAACCCTAGAACTCAAATACCAAGGTATGACGGTACCAAATACAACATATAAGTTATGTATAATTGTGCTAAAGATACAAAATATAAAAACAAACCTGCCTCGATATCAAGACAAGGATAACCAATTAACCCAAATGGGATTACTAAAACAAATCATTTCACAACACCAATAAAAACACATTAGAAATTTATTTATGCACATTTATTACGTTTATAAATATCAGTAAAGGCAAACACCAATATTAAAATTGAACTCAAATTAATAAAAGAACCATACGAAGAAATAAGAAAGAAGTAAGAATATTATTGTAAAGAAAATGTTGTAACTAGATAATAAAATAACCTATCTGTAAAGAGGCCCCCACTGTGTAATCTCAAATCCGAAGATAATTTATTGTGTCGGTATGAAATTAAATTCTTTTGAAGTAAATAATGTTTACATGTAAAATCAACAAGTGTGCTTTAGAATTAATTAAAATACCAAACATTACTTAATAAAAAAACTGTGATCGTCAATATGTGATGTTAGTTTTAAAACATAATCTCGACCCCATGAACGTTGTATTACAAGTTCTATAAAGGCCTCCATACACTTCAAACATATTGCGCAAACCTTGGGTTTGTACAAAGTGTTTGCGCAAACACTGGTCCATACACTGTGCAACGGTTTGCGCAAACACTCAACATAACTTTCAGTTTATTTAGTGAAATTGTCGGGAGAGGATGTCGGACACGGATGATGCTTGTGCCGCAGTTATAATTGCTTGTTTAACGAAAAGTAAAACACGAAAAAGGAAGCAGAGGAACCCGGATGAAGGAATGTTTGAAGAAGAGAAATAAATTTAACCATGACCGCTTAGTATCAGAGAGAGCTTAAATTAAGTTCGGAAGTGGATTATAAAAACTATCTACGGATGGATGCGGATACGTTTGGTGAGCTGCTAGAAATGGTCACACCTTTAATTAAACAAAGAAGTCAGTCCTGAGGGAACCAATATCGGCAGAACAGAGATTACTAGCCACTCTGAGATACCTGGTGAGCGGTGACTCCTTTGAAGAGCCAAAATTACAAACTGCCATCCCAGCCCAAACACTTGGGAAAATAATTTCCGAGACATGTACAGCATTAATTCACGTTTTGAAAGGATATATCAAGGTGAATAATACATTTTTTCTCAAACTTGCCAAAATTTATTACAAAAGTTATTTAAAAAATATATTACAAAAACTATTACAGAAATGTTTTAAAAAAAATATTACAAAACTGTATTTTAAAAAACTGTTACAAAATTTATTAATTGTTCATTTGGACTTTTTGACATATTTGACAGTTCCTTTCCTTCAATTTAATGAACGAAATTCACGATAAAATTATTATAAATTAGTTGTTAAAATGAAATAATTATGTAAGTGTTTGTTTCACAGTATTTACTGGAGGAAGATTACGCAATACAAAACAAATGTATTTACATTTTCAACACCCAGTAATATTGAACAATTTAAAAAAAAAAACAATATCAAAGCCCATAATTAAATTTTGAACTTTATCCATAAATGTATAAATTAAAATCATCGAATGCTTATTAATAAAAGTTTGCTCATGCCGCTCGAGTGCCAGACCCCGAGAGTGGTACACGAATACCAATTTGAATTTAAAATGAACTAATAGATTTCCAGCCCATTATGAATGTAATAAAGTTATAAAAGAAAAACGTTATTAAATGTGACCCTTGTTGCACTCCAACTTTGCAATTATTATTTTGATTATATTAGTTTACTTTATAAAGGTTTCAACCAACTATATGGGAAATTGATCTACTGATCTGAATAGCTGCCTACTTGTACATATAGGGTGATTTTTAAGTATGGAAACGGCTTTATATTGCGCAACTGGGACGTTCTTGGTGGTAGAAACTTATGCTAACCTGTACAGTTTTAAAAATCCTACTTTTTGGTGGTTTTGAAATTTTTGTCCGCCATCTTGGTTACGCCATATTGGATTTAACTTTATTATTTTAAATGAGATGATGGTCATATGACACATCACCTCAATGTGAAATTTCAAAAGAAAAACAATGGCGCAAACCGTTTTTTTTTTGTAGATGCCTTCGTTGTAGAGTTATTAGCATTCAAAGTTGCAGTTTTGGGAAAATTGTGTTCACAATAAAATTAGGTAGAACGCACTGCACTAACCATTTTTAAATTTTTTATTCATGAAGTATCCATTTTTACATTTTTTATTCATGAAGTATCTAAAAAACTAAATTTAAATAAAGTATTTAACTAATTTTGACAGATACCTTTCTAAAGTAAATGATCAAAATGCTTCCCTTCTACAGCTTGACAGTGTGCTAACCTGGAATAATATTCGTTTGTAACTTTTTGTATCATGTCTGGTGGTACACGAGCAGATTCATCAATTATTCTTCTCTTCAATTCGTTAATATCTGCAGGCTTTGTCTGGTAAACTTTTTGTTTAAGGTACCCCCAAAAATAGTAATTAAGAGGAGAGAGGTCTGGTGACCTCGCAGGCCATTCTATTTCTCCTCTACGACCTATCCAGCGATTTGGAAAATGTTCATTTAAAATTTGCTGCGCCCTTAGATAATAGTGAGGTGGTACCCCGTCTTGTTGAAACCATAAGTTATCCAAATCTTGTCCAAGAGTTTCCCGGATATTTGGTATAATCCTACTCAATAACAAGTCGCAGTAAGTTTCTCCTGTTAAATTTCCATCTAAAATAAAAGGTCCTACAATACAATGACCAACGATTCCCGCCCAAACATTTACTTTCTGAGGATGTTGCGTATGAGCTTCCATCATCCATCTGGGATTATTTGTGCTCCAATATCTACAGTTTTGCTTATTTACTTCACCATTTAACAGGAACGTTGCCTCATCAGAAAATACTATTAAATTAGAAAAATTATTGTCAATGTCTAATTTTTGCATTACTGTATCACAGTACTCTACTCTGCGGTCAAAATCGTCTTCCGAAAGTTCTTGCACCAAGTGTATATTGCTTATAAGGGTGAAATTTATTTGTCTTGAGAATTTTTTGGATTGAAGAATAACTTATGACATGTTGGTCAACGACTTGTCTAATTGATGAATGCGGGTCGTCAACAAAATACTGCAATACATCTAAAGAATTTGCATCAGTTGTAACAGTTCGTGGCCTACCGGTGGAGGTCGATTATTTACAGTACCGGTTTAGAAATGTATTATTAAATAAATCACATACCTCTTGTAAAGGCCGTACTCTATCACCATACCCATGCATCATCAGCAGCGTTATTCTTTCAGTTTCACTTAAAGGAGGCATTCCAATTTGAATTTTTGTAATTTAATGAACGGAGTAAACAGAAGGCACTAATAAAAATGCTTTAAATAATGAACACCTTGGCCTAAAACTTTATTTTTACTAGCAATATCAAATCAAGTAGTAGTATAAATTGTACTGTTAGTACATGAAAGAAAGTTAATTGTTGTAAATTAACAGCTGATCTTGCAAACAGAATATGATATAAATTTTTAACAAATTGTCGCAGCTGATCTTTTAGATACCTATTAGCTGAATTT
>JAGFPH010003378.1:85047-96905 GCA_018207615.1 Philaenus spumarius | reverse complement strand
TAACAAATTGTCGCAGCTGATCTTTTAGATACCTATTAGCTGAATTTAGCACCTACAGCTGATGTATGGTTCATGAAATAGCAACTTATTTTTAGTTGTTGCTATGTCCATTTATTGTTATACTTATTATTATCATATCTAACCACTATTTAAATTTAGTTTTTTAGATACTTCATGAATAAAAAATGTAAAAATGGATAGTGCAGTGCGTTCTACCAAATTTTATTGTGAACACAATTTTCCCAAAACTGCAACTTTGAATGCTAATAACTCTACAACGAAGGCATCTATCAAAAAACGGTTTGCGCCATTATTTTTCTTTTGAAATTTCACATTGAGGTGATGTGTCATATGACCATCATCTCATTTAAAATAATAAAGTTAAATCCAATATGGCGGAACCAAGATGGCGGACAAAAATTTCAAAACCACCAAAAAGTAGGATTTTTAAAACTGTACAGGTTAGCATAAGTTTCTACCGCCAAGAACGTCCCAGTTGCGCAATATAAAGCCATACTTAAAAATCACCCTATATTAGCAGAATTTTATTGCACCTAAGCCTCCAACTTTGCGAGTTTGCACCTCGACCTTGCGGCCTCGGGTCATTGACTGCTTCGCTTCGCTCAAACTCGGCCGTCGGCCTCGGATCAGAAGGTGCCCCCGTGGTAAAATCCCCCGCGTGGATTTGAACCGGGTACTTTTATGGTATTATCGATTGATTTTGGTTAAACAAGAGAGCTATAAGGTCGCGAAAAAAAAACAAAACAAAATGTGCTGAATAACAGCCTACATTTATATTTAAAAAAAAGCTCTTAGGAAAGATCTAAAAAAATAGTTACTTCCAGTCAAAAAACTTACTTCCGGTTGTTGGATTTTTTTGCGTAAAGAACTCGTCCGAGCGACGTAGACAAACAATGTGTGTACCAAATTTGAATCAAATCGGACTTAAAATGCGGCGACTAGAGTGCGAACACATATATGTTAATGGCACCCCAAAACCTGTTAAGGCGACCACGATCGGTGCTCATTTACTACTCCCTACCTTGGCCTCGCCATAAGGGCCACTGCAATAGCTCATCTTTCCTATTGAAATTCGCTAGTAATGTTTCAGCAGGTGTATAACCACAGATAGTTAAGGCATTTGATTGGTGTATTTTTGTGGTTGACTTAAACTAACAACAGATTTAGTTTTATTCATTCTTCGATTACCTTGAGCGATTTATGTAATCGATTTAAATTACTAAGTAATACATTATACAGAATAATTAAAGAAATCATATTGTATTGTAATTACAACGCTTTTTGTGCTTTTTTTTTGCGCTTTTCGTGGTATTCAACGTCAAACAATTCAAACGACCTCCATTTTGAATTTGGTGGTTGGAAAAGTTTGAAAAATTAACTGAAAAGTGAAAAAAAAATAAATTGAGGCTGTGTAATTTTAGTAATTCAATTGTGAATTATTTGTATAAGAGCAACAATATCTGGAAGTGATTGATTTTTGAAACACCCTGTATTAATGTTAAAAGAAATTAGTTTGACATCATCAAAAAAAAAATTAAAAAAAACGCTTTTAAACGAGTTATCACAAGATAAAAAGGAAATGTGTGCGGTCATGGGACCAACGTCAGGAACGAAGTTCATCACTCCTTTTCTTCAATAATTCTTTTACCAGCCTTAACGGCAACATACACACATAATTTTAATCTTTCAATTGCCGTTTATTATAACATTGTTTTTTATACAAATATTTACTGTTTCGATACGTTTAATGTTACTATAATAAAGGTGTAGAATTAATTATAACATCAAAGCTAAGATGGTAAATACAGTTAAATGTAAGGTAAAATATGTTTAATTTATTTTACCTGTCTTAACAGCCACATACATACAATAATTTTAGGTTAGGCCTAAACTGATGAATGAACATTTTATGTTTATTGAATGTATTTCAGCGCTTGACGATAATACCTGAACTACGCCGGACGGAACCGATCGTCTCTTAATTTAAATTGATGGACCAAACCACGTGTTTCTTGAATGTATTTACATTTATTGCCATAGCAACCAATTCGATAACGCTTTTTCGTTACTCATATTTTGTATTTGTCACTGCCATAGCAACCAATTAATAACACTTTTTTCCGTTACGCGTTACATTTTCTATTTGCTAACTAATACCGCAACCCGCGTTAAGGAACTTCGTTCCAATAAAGTAAAGTACATTGCATTTTTACTCTACTTCGCGGCCCCAAATTTTTTGTTTAGTTTCTTTGTCGTAATATGTGCCGGTTAGCATTATTTTAACTGTTTTCAATTTCAATTTAATACCCCTATCCTGCCTGTATGAATTTGAAAGACGAACATACAAACAGGTGTTTTTTGTAATATAATTCCATTTTTACTCGTAATAGAATTCCAAAAATGAATTATAAAACAACGCAGTGAAAAGCGCACGACTTAGTCCAATTAGGCCTATGTTAGGTCCGGTTAGTCGTCTGTACGTACAACAATGTTTCGACAACAATGTGGGTAAGACGTCGTTCCCAAGGCTACCCAGAAGCACACAGTATGTGATGGAATTTGTGAAAAGTTATTGTGACGTCACGCCAGGTACACCAAGCTCAAGGTCTCCTTTCCCCTAGCAAGTGCGAGGCCGTATTGCGACCGATCTGAAAGTGCTATTCATAAAATTGCGATTCTTTTCCTCCGCACTAGACCTTGTTCCCTCACCCATTCTGTAGCCTTATATTAGGAGAAAGGATTCAAACAAGGTTTATTAAATCAAGAGATGTTTATTTGTGTATGTTGTCTCTATTTACTTGTGCAGTATTTTTGTAGGAGTATTGTACCTTTTTCCTCAATTTGAATTAGTAGTAAAACAAGTTGAATGCTTTTAAACTAAGCAGCGCTTTTAAAAGAATTACGACCGTTTCCACAATACGTATAATGCATACCTCAAGTTTTGTGTGTTTTGTATATATTATTCAAAATGTTTGAAAAGTAAAGCGTCTCTATACACTCCTGAAATATGTATATGAAGGGAGACACAATAAATAAACGGTACCAGATAACTGCCACATACTTTCTCCCAGTTGAAACTTTATACCTTCCCAAGAGTAGCATAGGAGATGGTTATTTAGAAAATTGCAAAAGTAGGACATACCATGGAAAATATTAGATGCATGTAACACACATCCATACTATATTATTATACTAGCTAGCCCGATCCGGCTTTGCATAGATAGACAAATCAAAGTTAAATGTATATTAACAACAAATATATTATATCAATGAATATAAATTACACTATGTATTTCTTATGGGGAGTTTTAGTAACTTTCATCCCCCCCAAACCCCCCTAAAATTTCGAATTTTTTAAAAACCTTTCTAAGTGAGCCACTATGGCCCTAGAGGAAGCTACATACCAAATGTTATTCCACTCCGTTCAGTAGTTTTAGAGAAATTGTGATTTAGCAACTTTGAACCCCCCAAACCCACCTTAAATTTCAAATTTTTGAAAACATTTCTTTTTAGCACCTACGGCCCTAGAGGAAGCTACATACCAAATTTCATTCCAATCCGTTCAATAGTTTTAGAGAAATCATGATTTAGTAACATTGATCCCCCCAAGCCCCCTAAATTTTCGCATTTTTTAAAACCTTTCTAATTGAGCCACTATGGCCCTAGAGGAAGCTACATACCAAATGTTATTCCAACCCGTTCAGTAGTTTTAGAGAAATCGTGATTCAGCAACTTTGAAACCCCCCCAAATTCCCCTAAAATTTCAAATTTTTAAAAAACCTTTCTTAGTGAGCCCCTATGGTCCTAGAGGAAGCTACATACCAAATTTCATTCCAATCCGTTCAGCAGTTTTAGAGAAATCGTGATTTAGTAATATTGCTCCCCCTTAACCCCCCTAAAATTTCGAATTTTTGAAAACCTTTCTAAGTGAGCCACTATGGCCCTAAAGGAAGCTACATATCAAATGTTATTCCAATCCGTTCAGTAGTTTTAGAGAAATCGTGATTTAGTAACTTTGACCCCCTCCCCCAAATAACCCTAAAATGTCGAATTTTTTTAAAACCTATTTTAGTGAACACCTATGGCCCTAGGGGAAGCTACATCCAAATTTCGTTCCGATCCGTTCAGTAGTTGAGAATTTTGCAAAACAACCCCCAAAAATCAGTTATTATTATTATTATTACCTAAAGAGAATTTTTAGAAAGATGCGGTTTTTTGCATATGGTAGGGTACATTAAGGGCTACAAATAAGCCAAATTTTATCAAAATCGTTAGAGCCGTTTTTGAGAAAATTAGATTTTTCTCTTTTTTTGGCAATTTTTGGGGGGTAAAACCCCTTAAAAATCAAAAATTTGAAAAAATGAAAAAAACGCCTGGAGATATGCCAGAACATACCAAATTTCATCAAAATCGGACCATTGGTATGGTCTCCAGCTCTGTACACATCCTTACAGACACACGGACAGACATCACCAAAAAAACACTTTTTTGGGTTCAGGGAGCACCATAACAAAAAATTCCACTAAAAATATTTTTGAGTTCAGGGAGTACCAACACAGATAATTCCACTAAACAATTTTGTAGGGTTCAGGGAGACCCAAAACAGGTAATTTCACTAAAAATTCAAATTCGAAAATTTGGACGAAAACAATACTTTCTCCATATACTACGTATAGGGTGGAGAAAGTAAAAACAGAATTCATTAATTAAATAGTGGTAAAACTAAATACCGTGTAATTTGTGCAGGTTTATTCTGTACTATTTCATTTTGTGTAAATCTATACATTATAAATAAAATTGAGTTCTGTGATTTCAAAATATAAGTCTTTATCTGGCTGATATGGTCATTCGCCCATTACCAAACCCTAAACACACATTTATACATTTCTTGTCTGTCTGTTTGTTTGGCAGGGCTAATCTCAGAAAGGCTGAACCGATTTTGACGACACTTTTATAACATTTAGATGAAAATATTTAAAATTCCTGTAAAAATATTGTAAAAATTATAGACAAAATTAGGAATTTTGTGGACAAATGTTGGGGATATTGCGAGTCTATTTCGATCTGTCTTACAATATGTACAGGTCAGAGCTACCCCCCCCCCACAAATAAACTCAGATACAAGTGCTTCTGTCCTAATCAATCATCATTGCTGTAAAAATTACTATTATAAAATTTAATAAGTTTACAAATTATGAACAAAATTTGTGATTTTGTGGTTTTCATTGGCATCACCATATTATGTCATTGCAGGGGTTGTCAAGCGAAGTGAGAAGGGGGAAACCCCCTAGTATCAAATAAATTCCAAAACTTTATGGTACTAATGATATAAAACTAGTAGATAAAACTATAGTAATGAAAATTGTTGTAATCATTATTATATAATATTTTATGGAAATTTTGAATCTTTAATTAAATTTATAAAACATTTATGAAATAATTTCAATCTAAAAATCTAAACCACTTTTCATTGTAAGGTAAATTTTTTCGAAGATTGTATCTGGTGAAAACCAGATTGTATTAAGAAATCTCATGGTACAAAACATAATCTAGGCTACCATTAAACATTACAATAGAGTAATAGGAGTAATCTAGGCGAATCAATAGTATAGTGTATTTCTCTAATGTAGCCTACGCTGTATGCAAGGGGGATGCGGAATACTACCCCCCGGAAAACTACCCCCCCAGGTGAAACGTGACGTCACGAAATCTGCCAACTAACCAATATGGGAGCCGTGTCCGCAACTGGAATACTACCCCCCCTAGCAAAAGCTGGTCGCCGGAATACTACCCCCCGGAAAACTACCCCCCCAAGCAGGTTCCTACAATTATACTGTTATCGGCAACATACTGTGACTAAACAGTTTAGGTTAGTCCTCTAGTTTTTTTTAAATTCTAATTATATCGAAACTTGAGTGTGCGTGACTGGAAAACTGCCCCCCCCCCGATCTCTGACGTCAAAATGACGTAGGAACCTGCTTGGGGGGGGGGCGTAGTTTTCCGGGGGGTAGTATTCCGGCGACCCTATGCAAGGCCGTAGCCAGGAAAACTTTCGGGAGGGGTCAGGTCAAGACCGGGGATTTCAATTTAAAAACTTTTAACACGTTCACTGCTAAGGACGCACATGTGAGCTTGACACTGAACACTATGAGAAGCGGCCGACGGACAGTACATTGCACGGCAAACCCATATTGGTGAGTATTTTCAATACACAATGCATTGCGTGATTTGCACGCTAACCCCCGTATAGGGGGAATTTTCAATACACAGAGCATTGCGTGTTTTGTTGAAGTAAAGTATTTTTGTTGAACCTTGTTAGTTGTCTTATTTAATAGATCAGATTAAGCTCACAAGAGAGTAAATCTGTAACCTACTGCATACATGTGTATTGTACGTTGTATTTTAATCAAGTAAATGTAAATATCAGTATGCATGCAATATACAACGATGTAAAATACAGTATGTTCTTGTATGGCTACGGCCTTGGCTATATAACATGTTTGGAGGTTAGAAGTCAAAGTATATTTTTTACATTTCGTTTTGTTTACTCTGTTCTTCTACTTAGCATCCACAGTCACACAAAATAGCAGCATACAATAGCATGATATACCGAGCTCTAACCATACCCATGCAACAAGATGACCTAAATAATGAAATGGCAATTATCAAACAAATAGCGCAAAACAATGGTTTTAAATCTTCAATGGTGGACAAACTCGTACATAAAATACAGAAAAAACTTGAAAACCATAGCAGACCTCTACATTGCAACAACAGCAACAAAAAGACAAAATTCATTCCAATGCAATACACACCAATTTTTGATCAACAATTCCGCAACTCTTACAAGAAATGCAACTATAACATAGCCTATAGAACAAGAAACAGTTTATCACAATATTTTAACCACACAAAAAATAACCAAGACCTATACAACAATAGTGGCATATACAAACTAAATTGCAGTGATTGTGATAAATATTACATTGGACAAACAAGCAGAACATTTAGAGAAAGATTTAAATAGCATATACCTATCAGCAGAAACAATAGAACTACAAACTCAGCATTCACAGACCATTTAATTGAAAACATACATTCTTACACCAGCATACAGGATAATATGTCAGTGATACATAAAAATAAATAAAGGTCACACCATGAACGTCATTGAAGAATATGAGATTTATAAACACCAAAAAAGCAATCCAGAAAAAAATCTTAAATGAAAAATTGAATTTTGCGCTTCCAATTGCCTTTATGATCTAATACTAATATTTTGCCAACAACATAAAATCAAAGAGACATAAGAAAATCTAGTAGGGCACAAGGCACAATCTGATAAGAATTGAACAGAGCTGCACCTTTATCTTTCCAAATCAGTCTTGGAGGAAGTACACCAGAATGAGGTACCTCTCAAGTGTAGCAAGGTTGAACAAATTTGTTTATTTATGTGACGTGTACGAAAATATATGTTACCGTAAGTGTTGTGTATACATAAGTATTTGAGTGGACATAGATAGTTGGCCTGATGATGCTGCCTGTGGCAGTGAAACATGTAGCCACAAAAAAGGTAAAGTACAAATACAGACTACATTTGACAGAAAATAAATAATATATATAAACTACTTAGACCTACAACAACAAACTATATATTCCTATATAACCGGTCTATATACCTTTAGCGATTTTCAACATGGTAAATGTTCAGAGCCCAATAATTCAGGGCCTACAAAAGGCAATGATTACATAGTATAAAACCATACTATGTAATCATTGACAAAAGGCTACAGCGCAAGCGCAAGGTTGTATTGTTTGATTTGTTGGTCTTATTTAGTGGGGATACATAAAAATCCTTATCGAATATTCCATTCGAAAGTTTTGAGCATTCGTTTTTTTCATAGTTGTAAACATAACCTAAAATTGGTCTTGGTTTTGTGTTGACATTTTTATGGAATCAAATGTATCGATGTGCATTATCAACTCCTATAAAAGCGAGTGTACGTCCGTACGTACATACATACGTACGTGAGTAAAATTATATAACAGATGATTTCACCCATCATCTGTAATACTTAAACAAAACCCAGCGTAGATTATACTTTGTGGTTATGTTTACAACTTCAATCATTACAATTTCTTGCGAAGTTGATTTTTACTTTCTCCCCCTATACCATAGTATATGGAGAATTATTGTATTCGTCAAAATTTTCTAGTTTGAGTTTTTGGTGGAAATATCCGTTTTCGGTCCCCCTGAACCTAAAAAAGTGGTTTTCGGAGTGATGGGTGTGTGTGTGACTGTGTGTGTCGGGGTGTGTGTGTGTGTGGATGTTATCAGACCTAGAGCCTAAACCAGTCCTCCGATTTTGATGACATTTGGTATGGAGGTCCTAATCCACGGTATCTCCAGGCGTTTTTTAATTTTTGTGAATTTTTTATTTTTAAGGGTAATTTTTCCATAAAAACCCTTAAAATAAAGGAAAAATCAACTTTCTCAAACACGGCTCAAACGATTTTGATTAAAACTGTATAGTTTATTAGGGACCTAAAGTACTATAAACTATAAAATTTTAATCAAAATCGTTCGAGCCGTGTTTGAGAAAAGTTGGGTTTTCCGTTATTTTATGGATTATGGGAAAATTACTCTTAAAAATACAAAAATCTAATAATGAGGGAGAAAGTACGTGTCATTTTTATGATACCATTTATTTTTAAATACGAGTTATAGAACTAATGTATTCTATAATACCTACGTTATAAGATTTGCTTTGAGGTTATAAACCTTTCGTCATCAATATATTCGTTTATACAAATTTAAAGAAGAGATACCTATTCATTTATTAACTTCGGAAACATTCGTACACCTTCGTATAACGTATAAACATATTCGATTATTAATTATTTCATCACTATCCAATAATAACTTCTAAACCATTTGGGTTGTCATTAAAAACAGTCCAGATTGTAATGAGTACATACGTATTTATAAATTTAGCGGCCGCATTTTAAGTCCGATTTGGTTCAAATTTGGTACACATGTTGGTTGTCTACGTCGCTCGGAGGAGTTCGTCAGCCAAAAAAATCCAACAATCGGAAGCACGTTTTTTGACCGGAAGTAACAATTTTTTGAGATTTTTTCTACGAGAATGAATTTGTTTTTGAGTTGTTTCTACAAATATAAATGTAGGATGTTATTCTGCACATTTTGGTTTTTTACGCGACATTATAGCTCGCTTGGTTCCCCCAAAAGCGATCAAAACGTAAAATACCATAGAAGTACCCGGTTCAAAGCCATGTGGTGGACCCTACCGTGGGGTTGGCGTTCGAAGCACGCAATGCATTGTGTATTGATGATACTCCCGATACGGGGGTTGGCGTGCGAAACACGCAATGCATTGTGGATTGATGATACTCCCGATACGGGGGTTGGCGTGCTAAGCACGCAATGCTTTGTGTATTGAAGATACTCCCAATATGCGGAATGGCGTGCGAACCAAATTGTTGGTTGAAACCCTAAAACACAGGTCTATAAATTTAATTTTGGAAATTTGCTGAACTCACGTCAGCTGTTCAGCTGCGTGGTCGAATTATTATTTCTGTAATAATAGCTAAAACTTAAATTAAAATTTGTAAGCACAACTTTAAATGGTTTACGCAGTTGTAAAAGTATAACAGCTGTTGGACGAAATCAGCTGTTATATGTTATATACCGTTCAATCGCTTCTATGGAATAAAAACTACTTCCCATTGTAGTAAATTTATAACATTTTTGAGCGAATACAATCAATTATCATGATGCACGTACTTTTGAAATAATATTCAGATATAAGGGACCTTGAAATGAATAAATATGTTTAACAATTTTATTTCTATCTTTGGACGTATTGAAATAACTTTCCTATACTGGGCGGTAAAATTGTAAAATTGAACATTCGCTGCTTACATTAACAACCAGACATCACCACGAGCTAGCCACCGCTAAGGATAATAATTAACCTGCATATAACCACCAAATCGTGTGCAATAACACCACACAATCAATAATCAGGAACTTATTTACTAATTATTGTATTTAAGTAGAACTACTATACTGCCCTCAATAGCAACAATGTAGTAACCCGTGACTTTTTAACCAAGTTTTTTTTAGAATTAAAAAAAATTCAAATAAATTACAACTAATCTCAATAAGGCTTATCTAGTAAATTAGATATACAAGATCAGAGTGACGCAGCAACATCTACTGTTGGTCTCCAGAGAAGTGACAAAGTTCTCAAATTCACAGCGCAACAAGGTAAAAATGCATCGTCCTTTTTATGCGCTTCAAAAAGGGAACAGCTCAGAACTTTCACGCTGAAGCAGCCTGCTCTTAAGGGCGTTCCACACTACTCGTGCTCGCCCGTCTACGGCTGGTCTCACTCCCGCTCGTTCTATCAATTGTCCACATTACCTCAGTCGCTTGGTAAGCTTAAACTCGCGAGGATACGCTCCATATTCGCAGTCGTCTATGTAAAAAAAAAACGAAATGAACGAAGAGATTGTGACAAGCGTTTCCTTCTTTGTTATGCGACTCATAGCTCAACGGCAAGAAAGAAGAAGAGGCCGAAAACAACCAAGAAAAGCAGATGGTGGATGACCGCAGTTTTTAAAAGTCGGAAACTTATAGTGGAAGTGATTTAGTGGACGACTTGGAGGTTAAGACATTCCTCACTTTCCGATATGTTGCCAATAAACTGTTCATTTTTTTTTTTAGTTCAGCCACATTCGCTTTCAATTCTTGAGAGATTGAATCCCAAGCTTCGAATATTTTAGATTTTATTTTATAAAAACTATGTACTGTTAACATCCTACTTCACCGGGTGTTGTGCGTATACATTAATAATGTTAATTGTGAAATCGTCGGTCCACTCCATTTCACCCCTATTGATAACGATTGATTTTAATGTGAACCGTACGAATGCAACACGTCGACTGATCAAGACATGGCGTCGTCCTCGTGACTCGTGCGGCTCGACGAGCATAGGGCTCCCCTCCTTTGATGTACCGACAACAAGCGGAGCCACTCGTAAGGCGCGCGCGCTTGTCTCCTCAGCTAGAGCTATCGTCCACATTACTCACAAGCCACTCGAGTAACACAAGCAAGAGCAATGTGGACCAGCCTTTATGCTTCCCGGCAAATCTCTTAAATTCTAGACATAACTTAGTTATAGCCTCCTATATTGTTTTAATTTATCCTGCGAGATTGTTCATCTCAAGATCACTATGGAGACTGTCGTTGCTGTTGAACCACGGTGCATCAACTATACTTCGCTTTCTGGATAACTATGTTTTCTTATAACAGTCATTAAACAATTTTCCTTTTGCTGCTTGTATAAAATATTAGAACCAACATATTGTTTTCTGTTTTTTGTTCACAAAGCGCAGTTTTGTTCTAACAATACGCACTAAAAATGCATTTGGTGTAAACAAAAATAGGTTACTGTAAGTTTACCAAGTAGGCTAAACATAAAATAAACGGTATCAGTTAACTGACACAAACTTTCTCCCAACTTACTGTAGTCAAAATAATATTGTTTTTAATCATTTTATTTTTTACTACTTTTTAGAACAAAACAAAAAATAATATTCTACCTATGTCAATCATATAAAAAAATTATTGTCCCATTCGGGATTCTATCGCGCGACCTTTGAATTACTGGCCGTGATCGCTACCGTGGTGCTACCCCGTGCGGCTGCCGCCGCTATGCTAGATTGACAACACAAACTTGTTTATTTTTAAACATTTCCCCATAATTATAAAACGCCGAAGTTTTGATAAAAGCGGGTGGTGTCATTTTGTT